>KN504604.1:56541-70684 GCA_000787155.1 Scartelaos histophorus | reverse complement strand
CACACACACACACACACAGAACATAAATCTTGAAAGGTCTTTGCCATCTTGGTGGCTGTAGGTTAATTGAAATGTAATACTTAAAATAAAGACAAACATACTTAATGAATAGATGTTTTATTAGTCAAATAGTTTATATTAAAAGTGGTATTAAAATATAATGTACCTTATAAAATGACATGGTCTTACAGTATAAACCCCCACTTTTCAGATGTGTATCTGTATAAGTAGTTCTTATATAATATATGAAAGTTATACATTATATCTTCAAGATATTTACATGTAGAACTGTACTGTTTAGTAGTTAATGTATTATAACAAGATCAAACTTATTAAAATTATCAGAAAGTAAAGAAATAGGGGCATCAAAATTCAGAGAAAATTCACACTGACAAGACAAACTATTGTAGCCTATTTGTGCTTAATGTCGAGCAGTTTTGCAGATTTTGTCGTACACTTCTGGAAAAGCATCTTTACAGCCCAGCTCCTCTCGGAGACGATGATACAACTGTCCATCAAACATCTCCCAGAACTCCTCGCGGTCCATGTACACATCTGCATACAACATCTGGAACCTAAACAGGGGCGGAGAGGATTATTATTTAGTAAGCCTATGTTTTATTTACAAGATGTTGCTTTCAGGGATTGTGTTAAAAACTGTACCCATGCACATCTCTGACAAACTTCTCCAGCTGTCGCGTGGAGGCTTTGGCTTCAAAATGTTTGACTCTGGGTTCTCCATAAGCTCCAATGTCCACATACAGCTCCTCCTCTTGGTTTTTGGGGTGGACCATACCTCGGCCCGATGGCAAAGTAAAGGGACATAGCCACAGAGGATAAACCTAAGATCACAGAATTAGTTTTTATCATTCTATACATGTAAGTGGAAAGAGTATACTCTTCTGCAATCCTTTTAGCATATAATTCCCATTAAGTGTGACCTACTAGAGCTTTTTTTTTAAACTACCAGTAAAAATAATATAATATTAAATCATATATTAATATTATTGAACTTCCATCCATTTTCTTCCGTTTATCCGGGACCGGGTCACGGGGGCAGCAGTCTAAGCAGGGACTCCCAGACTTCCTTCACCCCAGACACTTCCTCCAGCTCCTCTGGGAGACCCCAAGGTGTTCCCAGGCCAGCCCGGTGACATAGTCAATCCAGCGTGTCCTAGGTCTTCCCTGGGGCCTCCTCCCGGTGGGACATGCCCAGAACAGGCATCCAGAACAGGTGCCTGAGCCACCTCAGCTGACTCCTCTCGACGTGGAGGAGCAGCGGCTCTACTCCGAGCTCCTCCTGTGTGACTGAGCTCCTCACCCCATCTCTACGGGAGCGCCCAGTCACCCTGCGGAGGAAACTCATTTCGACCGCTTGTATCCGTGATCTTGTCCTTTTGGTCACTACCCAGAGCTCATGACCATAGGTGAGAGTAGGAACGTAGATTGACCGGTAAATTGAGATCCAGAGGTCCCCAAACTGGACCCCCTCCAGCCCCTGACTGTGCCTAGAAATCCTGTCCATAAACACTATCAAGACCGATGACAAAGAGCAGCCCTGGAAGAGGCCAACATGCACCGGGAACAGGTCTGACTTACTGCCGGTAATGCTCCTCCTCCGGTCGTACAGTGACCGGACAGCCCTTAGCAAAGGACCCCGGACCCTGTACTCCCAGAGCACCCCCCACAGGACACCACGAGGGACCCAGTCAAATGCCTTCTCCAGATCCACAAAGATTACTGAACTTAATGAACGTTTATAATATTGAAATCATTTTGAATGTAAATTTCTTCTTTGTTGGTTTGTCATATAATAAACTCTGACAAATATGCCAAAAAAAAAAATACTGAGTGGGGTGTACTAGTATCACACAACTGTATCCATAGACCACTGCCATAGTTATTAA
Source organism: Scartelaos histophorus (assembly GCA_000787155.1). NCBI lineage: Eukaryota > Metazoa > Chordata > Actinopteri > Gobiiformes > Gobiidae > Scartelaos > Scartelaos histophorus. Next base: position 68,777 of record KN504604.1, on the reverse strand, counting down.
CAATAAATATTAAACCTTTTAAATGATCAACTGTCCTCTAAATGTCATAGTATAACGTGAAGCTGAAACACAAATAAACTGTAAAGGTCATTTAAGTTTATACAGCGTAGTTGTCCTTACATTTATTTCTTGGTGGAAGCGGGTGATGGCGTCCTGCAGATGCTTCATGGGCACCAGCATGTCCTGAACCACATGGTGTTGTTCATAAAGCTTACGGATCGTTTCCCCCTGAGTCAACTTCAGCAGCGAGATCTTAGGCGGGACCATCCACCCAAAGAGCCAACGAAACACTGGGTTGTTTCCAAAAGGAATAATGTCCTACAAAAATTAACATGTATTTGGTGGAAAGTACTTGCGAAATCTAACAAATTATAAATGTGGAATATTATAATAATTATCTTATGTGTTGTACCACAGCACTTCTACAATCTCAATGAATTTCACTTGATTGCTACTTCTTTCTTTCCCCACCAGAGGGCTCTGTTTGGTCACTTTGTGGGTCTCCAAATTTTTTTTGGACCATCTGAAAGCCTAAAGGAAATAAGTTCCTGTTCAACTAGCACTATGCATTATTTATTAGAGTATTTTCTGAAGCTTTGGAGGCCTTGCTCTATCACTAATGGCTAATGGCGCTTATACAGGAGCTCACATACTCTTTGTAGGACATACTGCGTGTCTTTTAAATGTGAATACAGCATAAAAAACATTTTGGGGAAATTTAGAAAAAGCAGTTGATGGCATAATAAAACAATGCCAGACAAGAACCATAACTACTACTGTATATACATTACATTAAAGTTACACTGTGTAAGTAAATGTTCATGGGGGGACATCACCCACACTTTTCCGCTCCAGTCAAATGAAGCTTGTGATGCTGGTGGTTACAGGGCAAATTTGGAGCCAGGCTCTATATCAGGAATAGGACAGGACGAAATAGTGTAATAAAAACACCAGGATCATGTAGAGTGGGGGAATATGGACATTTTAAGACCAAAATGATGAAGCTCACTGCAGGAATTACTGAGAGAGGCAACAATATTCCATTGTTAAGTCAATGGGAGGCGGAAGCGCTTGAAGCTAATTTACTATTTGGAACACAGCAGGTAGTGCATTAGCTATGTCCACTTATATATACAGTCAATAGATGAATGTCCACCAGCTCCTTGTCTCCATACAAGTGTTACAACTTTACCTAGAATGTTTAAATCAGCGCTGTCCAAACTATGGCCCCGGGGCCAAATGCAGCTCTCAGACCAATTCTCATTGACTCTCAGCTCTTCTGCTGAATTGGTCCAAATGATAAGAGGCAGCAAATTTGAGTATCTCTGTCACTGTAATCTCAATAACATCACAGTGCATTGTGGTATAGATATAAAATTAGCATTTCATCTTGTAAATGTGTTGTGGCTGTATCAAACCTATGTAACATCTACATCTATCTATTACCAGTGTGCAGCCCTCCAGTGCAAATAAGCTTCTATATGTGGTCCTCAGTGAAAAAGGTTTGGACCCCCCTGGTTTAAATACAATATGCCATTAAACTAATATCTCCATGGAGGCACTACAGAGGCCATCTGAGTGGTGAAATATTGTGAATTACTTCAGGCTCCTTGGAGGCCTGCAGGTGCCACACCATCCAAGTTAAATAGTACATCTTCAGCAATAAATATAAACAATATATGTGGAGAGATATTCGATTTTAAATATGATTTAGACACACTGCCCCAAATATGAAAAAAACATATTAAAACTTTACAGGGCCTCACAAGACCCACCGATGTTAAGGATTAAATATCCTCTTGTCAGTGCTATTTCACCTTGTCTAATGGTGATGTTTTACCTGTTTAATGTTTAATGTACCTGAATTTCCCAGAAGATGCTGCGTGTGTGTCTGTGGTAGTAGTGCCTTAGTGGGATGTATTCTACTCCAGAGCTGTTTCTTTTCAGGTATCCCTCTACATGTTTGAAGAACCAGGGCTTGAAGTGCAGCCCAATTCTGTTGATCTGAAAGACACAAACATATGTCACCTACAACTGTATTACCAAAAACCTTTCCCCTTAAAATGCCATTATTTCCCCTCACACAAGGACAAGTGGGAAAAGAATGGAGTTGGACAACTACAATAAATACACAAATACATCTTCTATACATGGTAGAGATATGAATAATAGTGAACCAATGAGGCCTCACTCTGAAACCCATGAATAGTTGATACATCAAATTTCCTTTATTAACATTTTTGGTTATAAAGAGATAACATTGTCACTAATTCCTACAAAATGAGGTAAATATACAGCTTTTGTTAAAAAAAACAGCAAGATGTGCCAATGTTATTATGTACAAAAGGTACAAACTGATAACTTTACCAGAATGTCTTACCTTCTCTGGCTCGGCGTGGTCCGTCATGGTTCCTGTCATTATCACAGCTGAATCGATCGAGTACTGGATGCCCTCCACAAATGTGTTTTCTTTGTTTTGGGATGCCTGTGTGAAGCGTTGGCAGATGTTGTCCAGGCCCTGCACTGGCTCATAACGCAGCTTCACCCATGGTTTAGCAGGAACTATTTTGATTTCAGCTGCAACAAGGAATCCCAGTGTACCACAAGACCAAGGGACGGCATGGAAGAGGTCGGGATTTTCCTCCTGGGAGAAGAGAAAAATTTTGCTTGATTTTTGATCCTTCTGTTAAGTATATTCAATTACAAGTTCATTCATAGTCTGTTCTTTGCTATTCACATGTTGTCCCTTGTCCCACTCCCCTTCCTGGGGAGTGTAACTGTTTCAGATGCTGCTGTCCCAGTTTGGACCGCGGTGCCCCCTAGTGTCCAGGACCTGGACCCCTCCCTCCTTCATGTCCTGGATTAATCTGTCCCAGTCCTGTTAGATCAGTAGTTTCCTTCTGCCAATAGCTTTGGCCTACAGATTTACAACCTTATTGGCAGTGGATACGTCCTGGCCATCTATGCCTGTCCGTCCATGGGAGTGGATCTCTCCTTCACTGTGGTTCTCCTCGAGGTTTCTCGGTTTTTTCCCACTGGGTTTTTTTTTCAGTTTTTCCTTGCCAAGAAGGAGGGTCTAAGGACAGGAGATGCTGGGACAATTATCCATCTGCCTGCTTGTTGTTGGACATTCTGTATTTTTGAATTATTAATTAATTACTGTTTTTTTTTTCTGCTCATTTCTGCTCATTCTCTGACATTTTTGTTTGCTAATTGAACAATTTTGTGAAGCCCGAGATAACTGTTGTTATGATTTTGGGCTATACAAAAATAAATTGAATTGAATTTTGATTGCTGAATTTTCTTTTTACTTTTACTAAAAGAACTGTTATAGAAAGCTATCTACTGAAGCAATGGCAAGGAAGCTAGTGGTAGTAAAGGTGATACTTTGTAAAATATTATAGCATTTTATATTTCAGAGATAAGGTCCAAAAGGTTAGATTAAGTTTGCTTAGGACTTAGAAAAGGCTCAAATTATGGGTATTCAATAAACAATAATATCGTCACCTTCCTAAAATAATCGCATAAGTCATTTTTTCAGGTAACACAAAAAACTCCCCCCAAAATTGAAATTATGGCATTTTGTTGCCTAAGTAAACTTAAGGCAAAAAAGTGACTTTTTTAGGAAGGCGACGATATGAAACGACTGATATAGAACAGGGTTAGAAAGATGGATATATTTGTTCCAGTGAAAAACAAGAAAAGCCTTTATTCTCTGTGATAAGAGGACGATTAGGTTCCTAAGATTAGATTCTGCCCTTCATCACGAGTGCTTCATCAACAAACCCACACATTAGTGGCCTCGTAGCGCTCACCGCTCTCTACTCGGAGATGAAGTCCTTTCCCCTCGGTGCATCACTTACAGAGTATTTGACAGATCACGGTGCACTCAGACTTACCTCAGTGCAGCGGACCAAACTCCCATCGGCCAACACCAGCTCATAGGCCACACAGATGTGCTGAAACAGGCCGTAGATGTGAGAGGACGACTCGATGCCTGTGCCCATCACCAGCCCACCTGAGAGACAAAGACAGAGCTGTTATATCAGGGTCCACAAACGCTGGAAAATAACAACTATTTTACTTAAAAACTTAAACAATGTGAAACTTTCTGGATTTATAAATTACAGGCAACTAAATATCCCAGGCTCAATGAAGATATGGACTTCTCTGTGTTTTTATAACTGACTTGTATGTATTTTTTCTGTATTTTTGTGTACTTTTGAGTGTTTATAGATTGTATATATCCTCCACATGGTTCTAACACTGCCCTCTAGTGGCGTGTCTCAGGTCGTGTCCACAGGTGAGTCTCACACCTTCTCTTCCAGGTGGAGCCGCCCTGTTGGTGGTTTCTTGTATTTAACTCAAATGGTTCACTCAGTATTGTCCCATAGGCTGAAACGCGTCGGGGCTTTTAAATTTGTCCATTTTGACTTGCCGTAAATTAACAAAGGCATTTTATTTCAGCCGGTGAGTGCCTTGGATTTTTTTGCATCTTTAAGAACAATTTTACTGTTTTATCCAGGACTACTTTACACTACACATCCCAAACCAAATTATGCAGTGTAGATATTGTAAATGTAAGCGGTCTTTATGTATCATGAATTTAAACAGGTTTAGACTGTTTGAATTAATAAACTGATTTGACAATCCTGAGCATAATTCCTCGACCTTTCTGTTTTGACATAAAAGGCCAATTCTCCAAGTATTCTTAACCAAACCTTGCACAAAATACAGTATTTTGGGCACCACAGGTTTGTCTATTGCTCCTGACAGTTTGCTCCAATGATGTAATAAATATTATCCTTAACCTTTTCACAAATGCACCTTCTTTCCTGCCCAGTTCAATCACCATTTGATCAAAACAGAAACGGAGAATTGTTTGTTGTTGACATGTATTGTGTGTACCTGTGTGAAAAATGAATCCCAGCGAGCTCCTGATGGGAAAACACGAGATTGTTTAGGCTGCGTTTATACCATTAAGAAATCCATTATGAAACCTGATCCACATGGGCTTCCAATGTGGCAGCCATTTCCTCCCAGTTTCATCTTTTGAGCTATGGCATCAATCTTCTAACGCAATTATAGAAATCACTAAAGGTCCACACAGGATACAGCGACGAGGAGGAAATGCCTCATCTGCATCACAATTATTAGTAAATCTATTTCTATCTAGAGCAGCAGATCAAGCCCTGTTCATGATTTCCTACTAAATAATTATCCAAAGAGACTCAAGGGACTGAGAAATAATGTTTTACACTCTGCTTACACTGTGTAGTTTCAGAATCGCTACCATAGCAATAAACATTTTTAAAACAAAATGTTATCTCTTGAACGGTAAAAAGACTGACAAATATTATCTATAACAGGCTTCCTAAAACTATGAGTGGGCTAGTTTTTATTTTAAATAGGCTGTGTTGGTGTGTTTAATGTTTTTCATTTTAAGCTTTGTTTTAAATCAGCTGTTGTAAAACCAGGTAAACAAAGTCTGTGCAAAAAATACTATAGATACACTGCAGATATAGACACACAGTATATTTGTTATATTATATTTGCCAAGTCTCATACCAACAGTGAGGTCATCGAGCTCAGGCACCACTGGCAGAGTCCAGCCGATTGAGTTGAGCAGAGCAGACACCTGCCCCATGTTGGCCAGAGGTTCCACTCGCACCACCTACAATAATCACACATTTACAGTTAAGATCAGGCCGTCAGCACTGATGTAAAGTGATATGAAAGGCTGAGTAATCATGTGACAAATGCATTAGTAGGGATGTACTGATGCCCTTAAATCCATGAACATTTGCTGGATTCAATATCAGCTCCAAAATATCAGTCCTGCAAATATCCTGTTTGGGTTTATAAATCAATGTAATAATATTTATAGGTCATATTTGGCAATGAACACAATGGTGTTTATTAGGCCTACTTATTAAAAAAGTGTTTACGCACTCAATTCATGGAGACCTGCTGCGTTTAGAGCACAAAAAGCAGGTCCCGGTGATGTACAACCTTTATTCAGTTCATCTTTATTCTGGACTCATAGTCCATCCCCAAACAAGGCAAGGGCAGTGACAATATAAAACAGTAAACATTTATGTTTATGTATGTATTATTAGAGCAACAGTATAGTTAACATTAGGTATCATATGCTATAAGGTTAGGATCATTCTCAAGGAAATGAATGTAAGTCAATATAATGTCCCCAGGAGGGGGTCATGTGTGTACCTGTCTGTGGACGTCCACCTCCAGGATGTCCATCATGTTGATCATGATGTTCTTATGGGTTTTCTTGTACTTTCCAACTCGCAGGGACACTGTGAGCCAGCCAGGCCGACCTGTGCACATGAACTTTTTACCCCCATCTTTTCTCCATTCACGAACCTGAAAAGGTGAAGTTAGCTGTTAGTGCAGAAACATGCAAACACTCTATACAATCAACTCATATAGTTTGGTGCTGTCCTGCACACTTGTGTTATCTGCATTTTATTAGGACATGTCAGAAACTCATCTTTCCCTTATGTCAATTTATTTCTCTCATATCAGAATGTGTGCTTTTCAGATTATGTCTCTTTTTAAATGATAAACTTTTTAAAGTAAAAACTGGTCTGGATGGTTATAACTGAAGTAGCGGGACATGCACTGAACATGTCTTATGCAATAATTCCTTGCATTTTTATATAGCGCTTTTCAAGACACCCAAAGCACTTTACAGTTCATTCTTCATTCACTCCACACTCAGTGGTGATAAGCTGCTATTGCAGCCACAGCTGCCCTGGGGCAGACTGACGGAAGTGAGGCTGCCAATCTGCGCCATCGGCCCCTCCGACCACCACCATCATTCACGCACACACCATTTCCATACTAGGCAATGTGGGTGAAGTGCCTTGCCTAAGGACACAACAACAGTTTTTTTGCCACTATCGCCCCACTGTGGCACCTGGAATTCCCAGTGGTCTCCGATCCAAGTACTAACCAGGCCCGGCCTTGCTTAGCTTCTGAGATCTGACGAGATCAGGCTTTTCCCAAGCCGGTATGGCAATAAGACGAGCAGAGCCAATGCAGTTTCCTACCATGAAATAGATTTGATCTCCAGCCTTCAAGACTATTAGGCTGGTAGTGCTGGTACTAACACAGAGGCACACAGTTAGTTGATATATTTATATGACCAGTTCCCACTCTGTCCTTGAATGCAAATCTAACAGCACATCTCCAGAGGAAAACTCTCACCTGTCGCTGAATGTCCCGCACACGCTGGTCATGCAGTTTGGGGGCAGAACACATTTTGAAGATGATCCATGCGCGGACATAATAATACACATCAAATATAACGGAGAGGGGCAGGAGGAACAGACACACGAAGATCCAGCGCTGGTGCACGACCACGTACTCTACACCTTTAACTTTGATCCACACGAGAAAAAGCACAACCAAACCACCTAAGTAAAGAAATGAATCCATCTTTTGGGGCGTCTGTAGTCCGAAAGGCCATCAGATGTTAAGTGACATTTGGTGGAGTGGTTCTTGAACTCAGTATCGATTATCACAGGTCCGTGGCTGCTGTAGTTGAGCCGAGCTCTGGTCACTTCATCCCGCCTCTCTGCGCTCTGATTGGCTCTGGTCTGCAGGTAGGCGGGCACATAAGTCTATCCTCTTCACACATAGGCCCAAAATGCGCTTATCTACATTTGTGGAGCAACAGTGTCAATGAACTTGAACCAATAAGGAAGCAGTAGCACAGTCACACCACGCATCTGGGGAAGTAAGTTCGTGCTGGTTACAACACCGGAGTGGTATAAGCATGAAGCGGATTTTTCTGAATTATGATCAGAAAATTACTAAATCAGTTGATATACATGCCTGACTTGGTTGCAAAACTTAAAACTCAAGTTGCTTTAAAACAAAATAAATATTCAAATAAACCCCGTTCTTGCTGTGCACCAGGGCCAGGGGCACAAACTGCAGCCTGCATGAGTCCGGGGGACATTAGTTTCTGTACTCAGAGCCTGGCACAGCCTTACCCAGAGTTAAACTGTGAACGTGGTTCTTATTATTTTATTAGTGTTGCCCTCACAGAGCCAACTGAAAACTTTGACTTATGACATATGAGCTAGCTTTGGTACCATATTGACACGTTTTTATTTTATTTTTATTGAATTCTATTATTTGTTGTTAGTTTATTTGTCTTTTCACTGGATAAAATGACGGTACAGTTCATGTATTAGTTTCTCTTCTGTGACTTTTCCCGTTAAACTCGGGCGCTCTCGCGCACGAACGCACACGCGCAGTAAAGTGGCCCCCTTCAGACACATTAGACTGAGGGAGGGTGGGGCGCCAGTAAAGATTTCTTAATGTGCTCTCCGCCCTCCCGTCCATCTGCTGATGATAAACACTCAGCTCTCCGCCTGGCAGCTCCCTGCCGAGGTGTATTCTCAATATTTTGACTTATTGGAAACGGGGACTACAAAATGGCTGTTTGGATTATATCGACAGTTTTATGCAAATGCAACACTTCTGACTACAAACAATTTAGGAATACTGTCCTATAACGGGATTTCTGCAACTTTGGAGCTGTGCGTCATTACGCATGGATAAGGTTCTCAATGGGACACTCCTAGGCTTCTGAAACCCTTAATCCTCCTCCGGTAAGATGCCCTCTTTGCACCACGGAGCGATCTTTATCGGAGCGTTCCTTATCGTGACCGGGGGCTCCACCGCCTTCCTGACCTCGTACCAGAGCCGGCTGCAGGCGTTCTCTCTGTGCTGTGTGGTGCTCGGGGTCGTCATGCTCATCCTGGGGCTTTTCTGGGCCATGAACAGTAAAACGACCACGAACTACAACCATCAGGAGTTTGACCCGGAGTGCCCCCACTACCCGTATAACGAGTACCCCAACTTCAGCAGCCATGCGCTCTTCTCTCCTCCGGGCCGCCGCTTTGTAGAGTCACAGTCAGCCTTTCTGCCAAGGTGAGACTTCTTATTATAGCCTTTTACATGTACTTATCATGGCTTACTTAATATACAGGATTTAAAAATAATAATAATTATAATATCCTTTCTGGGTAAATTGCCACATGGGTACACGTCATAAATACAATAGCCCGTGAGGTAGGCAGCTACTAAGTTAGATCAACAAAATGATAATAATCATAATCTGACTGGATTGATAATCACCTTGTTTTACGTGGCTATTGTTTTGGGCTGGTAAAATAATGATTGTAATAATTCATTTGGCTAAATGTAAGTTATTAGGACCAAGTCCTGTCTAAATTATGCATGTGAAAGGACATAGGTGATGTACTGAGGCAGACTACAGGAGTATAATCTTGTACAATCTGTGTGCATTATGCATCTACAACTGAAACTTGACTCTGGTGCTATCAAATCTCTAAAACCACAGACACAAATCAATGTATGTTTGGACGATGTAGTACTTACAATAAAATGTGATCGTATTTTTACCAGGACCAATGAGCGTCACAGATGTGGAGCTCACAGGGAGGATTTCGACTACCCTCCGATGGACCAGGGCGGCTTCAGTCCCACCCCCAACCCCCCGCCTTGGCTGGGACCTCCGCCTCCATATGAAGTGGCTATAAAGACCACATGTAGCTCCACTCACCTGCGCAGGGCTTACTCTGACACACACCTAGCTTCAGAACCGCTGTTTGGACAATCCAGGGAAATCAGCTTTGAGGTGTAAAGTTTCACACTCGTCCAAAAAAAGAACTAACTGAAAAAGAGACATACACTTTTAAAAGCCTACGAGATGTGATGGAGATACTGACATGCTCTTGTGCAAAGTGGCCTATAAGAAACAGAATAAAAAAAGACAATTGAGTTACAAAAGTCTGTCCATAATGAGACAAAGTGCACTAAGACGTCCATTAAGGTTTTTCGAACTTAAGTTTTGTTCAAATGGTGCGAGAAAAAGCACAATGGTGAACATTAAACAAAAAGCTTGCAACAAACAATTAACTATTAGTCATTGTTCTTAGTAATGGAACATGAACTAAACACATTGGATAGGACATTCTTTCAGACTTCACATTTAAGAATAAAGGGTCTATGATTATTGTTTAAATCCAGTCAGTCTTTACCAAGTTTGTCTTTTCATCCTTTTTGAATTGTGATGTTTTGCACTTATATAATCATTGTACCACAGTTCTGACAGAACATTTTGTTTTTAGTCATTAAGATACTGCACCTTCTCCATTAGTCCACATATATGCATGTATGACCCTAAAGCACCCCTAGTGAATGACTCTGAATGTGTCTCTCAGTGTGCATTTTAAAACCAACAGCCCGTAGTGGTTGGTCGGCTCTGGTTACAAACCCCTAATGAGAATCAGCGAAAACATGAATGAAAATACAGGAAACACAAATGCAAAATAAAGAGCCTGCAGATATGTGTCAAAATGATCATAACATAATGCAGATTAGGTTTGAGTTTAGGTGACGTGATGTGTTTAAAACAGGTCCTCACTATGAGAAACTCGCACACATGTGGAGGGTAAAGGACGGATGACTCACCGACCAAATGATTTTTCCACTGTTCATCAGAGCAGCAGGAGTTGTGTAAAATTTCGCACTCGTTCAAAGCACAAAAGTCTTACACATATTTTTTATATTGAAGAATAAAAGTGTTCAGAATACAGCCAGAGTGTAGCTTTAGAAAGAGCATGTGCATTACGGTTCCCCCTGACTTTCCGATGAAGGAGGATATTGATTTTGTGATAAAAAGGAGTCCCTGCTCTGCCTTTGGGACTCTGTAACTGGACGCCCCAGCACTAGAGGATCACCACTGAGGCACTATTAAAGGTGAGATGGCACTCGGGCAAATATCTGTTGCTCTACAGATTTAGACAGAAATAGAGGATGATTCTGCATGATTATGAGTCCTCGTTAGGTCTGAACCTTCACCTCTTTGCATGGGTGAACATGTCATTAATAAATGATAGATTTGGTCTCTCATATCCCTTTGTTGCAAGATATCTTCTTTGATTTCAATTATTTCTTCTGGGGTGTAGGGTGCCATTAAAACTCAAAATGCATTGTCTCTATTTTATTAAATGTACGACTTTTGCTATTCCCTTGCCATTTAAAAAAACAAAAAAACTATTAAACCTATACCATATCTGTCATGGAAATTTTTAAAAATAAAAGTAAGAAGTAATTTTATAATTTTCTATAAGAAAATATGTTCCTAAATGAATAGGCTCATTCATGTGACAGGCCTATACATATATGTCTGCATATGTAGATATGTCTGAGTGCATTTATAGCCCAGTTATAATTTTCACTTTATGATTTCTCATTCTTGGCTAAATCTAATTCATCTGGATTTGGGATCTCTGCTTCCAGCTGATGCCTTTTCTTGATATTTTTAATGCCATGCACCATGCAGCTCCACAGAAGACACAGAACTTGTTCTTGTGCAGTTTATCTCTGCACAGAGTTCAGTCCTCCTCCCTGCCCCGCCTGTTCTCCAGTTAAATCCCCCCTCGCCAAATCCACTTCCTCACTCCTCGCAGCTCACAACTGCCACCTCTGCACCACCGCTGCTGCCCTTCCTGCTGTGGACAATCCCAGTCTATCCTGACCCTGCCCACCGCGAGAAGCTCTCTACTCATTTACGCAGCTCTAACAGCTTCACCACCGGATATAGGTTATGCGCAGAGCGAAAACCGAGCAACAGGAGACAAGACAACGACAATGAGGCGAGGCACATTGGCACCGCTGACTCGCTGTGGACACGCACGGGCTTGGTTGATGTTTTGGCAAGAGGTTTACGCGGTAAAAAGAAGGAAGTAGCCCTCAAAACTCTCAGGAGAAGGAGATATGGTTAGGACGGCAAACGGGATGTCGGTCCACGCATCCTAAGGTAACTTGGGCTGGCGTGTCATGTGATGCGAGATCCAGACACTTTGAGCCTCACTGTTGCTTTGCTTGTTGTTTGTTCCGCTCTTGCAGATTGGCTGCTGATAGAAGAGCTCGTCCAAGAAGCGCAGAGGTCCCATAATGCCAATCCCCCAGGGCGCGCTCCTCTGCCTGGGGCTGGTGCTGACCACAGTGGGAGTGGCCGTAACTATCATTTTGGGTTTGACTGGTCCAGTTCCCCTCTTTGGGCTTGGGATGTGCTTATCAATGGGGGGTGTTGGGCTCTTGGGGGCCAGTTTCTGCAGAGCCATGAAGAAGCACCTGGTGCCGGGCGTACCGGGACACTTCCTCCTGCA
>KN504604.1:33051-50722 GCA_000787155.1 Scartelaos histophorus | reverse complement strand
AAAAAAAAAAAAAACTTGAACGACGTGAAGTTTAACTTGTTTTCCATCCCTGCACACAGAAGCCATCAGTCAAATACTGTGTGCATTTGCAAATATTAGTAAATTATAGTGCCTTATGATTAAAAGATACGTGTCTGTCTGTGCTCGGGTTCTAAGAGGTTAAAAGGGTTGATTTGTTACTGAATGTTGGTTGTGGAAATAAGGAAACTACGGCTCTGGGTTTGGTAATAAATACATTCCTTAATAAATAAGTGTAAAGAAAAAATATTTGGACTCAAACATGTTGACTATAAACGGGCATATAGGCATTTTCTGAGGAATCGTTTACCAATAACCGTGCGTAATGACGCACAGTAATTACAGGCTGTTAGAGGGGAGAGTGAAACCTGACTCCGCCGCTGCAAGAGGTGTTTTAACGGAGGACAATCATTCGATACAAAAGCGGTGGCGTGAGCCCGGGAGACGTCACCAATCCCCGCCTTGGATTATAAATATCAATTCTTCGATTTTTTGTAACCCCAAAATCTGGAGTGATGCTGGGTGCCTTTACAGGTCTTATTCCATGCGCAGCTGCTAGACAATCAAAACAACTGAGTAACTGAGAATTAATCACAATTTCTTACAAGCTTTCTTCTTTTATTCAATTAGACCATAATAAATAATAAAGGGTTTAGTGAGAAGTATGCGTCTCGCCTCCGTGTGGTTTGGACTGGCACTGTGCTGGTGCGCATCTTTACCCGTTAGCGCACAGGACGATCCCGAGGACGAGGAGATGATCCTGGACCTAATCCGAGAGGAAGGGACTCTGCCCGAGACCGGACCAGCTCCAGCAGCCGAGTTTCTCAGGTGCAACAAGGTACGGACAAAAGGAATGTATATAGGTATATATTCAGAAGTTTGCTATTATGAAGTAGATAAAATGATTAAAAGATTTAATTATGCAAACTTTATGTACTTGCACCGCACTATGCGCGCCGCAGGCACCTTGGCGCATGCCCGGTCAGTACCTGGTGATCCTGCGCGACGGGAGCCACGACTCCCATGTGCAGAGGACCATCCGGAGGCTGAGGGCCAAAGCGGCCCGCAGAGGATACCTGCTGGACATCCCACAGACCTACTCAGGGGCCCTGCACGGGTTCCTGGTCAAAATGAGCAGTGACGTGCTGCACCTGGTGAGACTCACTTTATGTGGGTTATGTTAGTAAACTGGATAAAAACTTCAATTAAACATGGGAGTATATACGATAAAAACAGCGCAAACTATTGTTATCAGATGAAAAGAGGTTCCATAGAATGAACTCACAATAAAATCACATTTAAAAAATATATAAAATAAGGTATGTCAAATGTACAGATTGAACCTTGTACAAGGTTATACAACACAGAGAGGTGTGATCATAATCTTATTTGTGAAGATGAAATCATTCTTTGAATACCAGGCTGCGAAGCTCCCCCATGTCCACTACATCGAGGAGGACTCCTTCATCTTTGCTCAGAGCGCCCCCTGGAACCTGCAAAAGATACTGCAGCCTTATGGTGCCACAGAGAATGGGACATACAAACCTCCCAGTGAGTGGACTCTCACATCATGATCATCATGTGTGTTTAGGTACAGTTTAACGCTCTGCTGTGTGGTCTGCAGACAATGGCGGCCTGGCGCAGGTCTACCTCATGGACGGCAGTGTGCACACCTCCCACCGAGAGGTCGAAGGGCACGTCCTGATCACTGACTTTAACAATGTCCCAGAGGAGGACGGGGTCAGAGTCCACAGACAAGTACTGCTGGGTTTAAGATTATATTATTCTAAAGTTCAGTGCTTCAAGTAGCATTCATTTACAGTAGTTACAATTTTAAGTATGTGTAACTAAAGGACCACACTAGTACTACAGCACTTTTAACCAAGAATTTACCCAAATCTGACTTTAACATTAAAACTACAGAGGACCTGATGTGACTTCTTTAGGAGACCTGTAATGTAAATGACAGAACATCAGGCTACACATTTTCAGGCTTCAGCTCTTGTACCGTATTATGTTATAATAGAATAAAATAACTAAACGTATGAGTTTGTCATATTTTTGTACATTCACAACACATTTCAAGTGAATGATCCATGTGATGTGGTGGATGCAAACCAAGCAACTAAACTATTTCCTGATGTGGTATCACAAGAACGCTATTAATGGTGTTTGTAGATTTTTGCTTAAAATATCTTGTTTAAGTTATAAAAGTAGTATATCATATAACATATAGTGTACAGGATCACTGGCGTCTCTTCTTCTCTCTTCTGACACTGTAACTCTCTGCAGGCCAGTCAGTGTGACAGCCACGGGACTCACATGGCAGGGGTCCTGAGTGGGGCAGACTCAGGAGTGGCCCGAGGAGCTGGAGTGAATCTGGTGCGAGTGCTCAACTGTCAGGGCAAAGGCACTGTGTCAGGAGCACTGGCAGGTACAAACTACATCACCTGGATTCAACAATTTATAAAAAAAGAAGTCATTTTAAAAGGATACTCCAGCAATGTACTTCCATTAATACCACTGCAAAACCTCTTGAACTAATGAACAGCTACTGCACATTACACTACCGCACTCACCTCATTGACTGTTGAAGTTACAAACAATATATAAATGTTTGTCATTGCAATTGAAGAAAAAACTGACATAGAACAAATAAGTAATTATAAATCGTGGTCATTAAAAATGGGAGTAATATTTTTTACTTATTCCAAGTTTTTATCACTATTCTGTGCCTTGTTCTCGTCTTTCAGGTCTGGAGTACATTCGTGCCTCTTTGCTCTCTCGCTCTCTGGATGCTGTGGTGGTCCTCCTGCCTTTTGTTGGTGGGTTCAGCCGATCATTAAACACAGCCTGTAGGGAGATGGTGTCCAGTGGAGTGGTGCTCATCGCTGCAGCAGGGAACTACAGAGAGGACGCCTGCCTCTACTCTCCTGCTTCAGAGCCTGAGGTAACAATAGCATATTATTTACTCATTTACTCAGCCAAAGCATTATGACAGACAGTAACACGGCCTGTTCATGTGCTCCGTACTGAGTGGAATACAACAGATAGACCATAAAAGTGGCTATGTTTACATGCACACCAAAAATCCAATAAATGTGTGATTTCTGGGGTCATCAGATTATTGAAATGTCAATAATGTCACGTCAACATTTACATCTGATGTGAGGAATCTACTTAATTATGCAGAAAAATGCTGCAAAAATGGTAAACTAAAAAGAAAAAAATCTTTGGACTTTGTCCTCCAAATACAGTTAATCTAAAAATTCACTGAGATATTAGTTATATATTAGACATGTGTTCCCATTTTTTTGTTGTTTGCTAATCAGATTTCTCTTGAGCACAAACACACCAAAAATCAGATCTAATTATTGAGTTATTGGATGATTTTTTTCTGGATTGTAACTGTATTCAAAGGATGGATAATGATGATGCATTAGAGGGAGAAGATTAGAGCGAATGATGCTGTAGCTGTCCACTTACAGGTGATTACTGTAGGGGCAGTGAACTCAGCGGACCAGCTCATGTCTCAGGGTGCCGGGGGCACAAACTTTGGGCGCTGTGTGGACCTGTTTGCTCCTGGTGACGATATCGTCAGTGCCAGTAGTGACTGCAGCACCTGCTTTACCTCCCGCAGTGGAACATCCCAGGCTACTGCTCATGCTGCAGGTAAAGTACAGACATGTAAAATGAGAATGTTTTTATTTCATTCTAAATGCAGACACAGGTATGAAGAAAACACCCAACTTTTAATAAATCACATGTGGAACAAGCCAGTAGGCTTCCCCAAGTCTGTATAATGCTGTGGTAGGTGTTCCTACAGACAGAAACTGCATAAGACTCAATAAGGACACCTGTTATGATAATATACATATAATTTAACTCAAATATCCTATGTGATCAGTGGAGTATTAGACCATTTGATCTTTGCTAGGAAGTGATTCCTTCAGCATCACTTGCAGGGCTTTATAATATGTTCTAAAAAGGAAGTACTTTTTTGTAGGCATAGCTGCTGTGATTCTGTCAGCCAATCAGAAGGCCTCCCCTGTGCAGCTCCTCCACAGTCTGCTGCACTATTCAGGCAGTAACTCCATCAACCTCCTGTCTGTCCCTGAGCCTCAGCGACTGTCCACACCAAACCTGATCGCAGCCATGCCGCCTGCCTCTGCTGTTACAAGTAAAAATTCAACTTTAATCATTCCATATCGCTATATTCTAAATGGTAGAAATGAGTAAGGTACATGTACTTTTACTTGAGTAGTTTTCTGAACATATGTGCCTCTAAGAATAATTATATTGGAACATACATATTTTAACATAAATGCATAATGATAATAAATGTAACCACTTTTAACCTCTGCTTGATGAACAGCAGCTACATTTTGCATCTTGTGAGTTTGTTTCCGTGTTCTTTGTGTGCCTTGTGGTCAGATGGGGAGCTGCTCTGTCGGTCGGTGTGGTCCGAGAGGTCAGAGGTCAAAGCTGTCAGTCGCTGTCGTCGTGGAGAGGAGATGATGGGCTGCAGCAGTTATGCTCCTGATGGCGGCCATGTTGGAGAAACTATTGATGTAAGATACACATGCAATATTCAATAACTGTATCAAGTCTTAAATGTAACACAGCCCAGTTTGCTTAATGATAATGTTCCTGTGTTTGTGTGCAGGAGAGCAGTGGTCAGATGGAGTGTGTTGCTTACAGTGGTCCTGGGGGTAAAGGGGTGTATGCAGTGGCCCGCTGCTGTGTTATTGCAGGTCTGCAGTGTCACATTTACAGCAGCCGCAAACCTGGACAGAGCGCAGAGTGTGAGAGACCTGAGAGCCACCTGACGGGTCAGTATGAAGTCTGTACTGAAGTGTGTACCGACGTCTGTATCGACGTCTGTACCGAAGTCTGTACTGAAGTCTGTACTGAAGTGTGTATCGACGTCTGTACCGACGTCAGTACTGAAGTCTGTACCGACGTCAGTACTGAAGTCTGTACTGAAGTGTGTACCGACGTCAGTACTGAAGTGTGTACTGAAGTGTGTACCGACGTCAGTACTGAAGTGTGTACCAACGTCAGTACTGAAGTCTGTACTGAAGTGTGTACCGACGTCAGTACTGAAGTCTGTAGTGGCACAGGCTACTATATAAAAGGCAGCTTTGAACAATTGTGAAGTTAGTTACTATGGCAATGCCACAACTTGTGACTATTTCTATAAATAGGATAAAAATGAAAAGGTGAGTGGGTATGTGTGTTTTTTTAAACTCTCTAGTCTATGTACTAATATGTTTTTAAAGTGGGATTTCAGAATACATCCCTCAGATAGTATAATATTATTATCATATAGTACAGTATTTAAAAGTAGTTATAAACAATAAGTAAGTGAGTAAGTACTTTTAGGCCTATTTAAAGTATTTGTGGCATGGTGAGTGAGTGGCTGACACTCACACTTCACAGCAAAAAGGTTCTGGGTTAGATTTCTGTGTCACCTGGGCCTTTCTGGGCAGACTCTGCATGTTCCCCTGTGTCTGGTTGGTAGTCCTCAGATCCCAATAACCCTGCAATTGACCCCATTGCAAATCAAATCCTTAATGATTTTAGTGGTGACAGTGTTTCTTTCAACTTCATTAATGCTTTTGAACCAATAAATGAAAAAGGTTCACTGTGTTTATCTGGCCCACATAGGCTGTACGTCTTGGTCCTCTGGTCACTTGACGGCTGCCTCTCGTCCACATCATGGAGAGCGGAAACTCTGCTCTGTCCCTGAAGGCCTCATGTCCACCGCCGTGTGCTGCCATGCCCCCGCCCTGGAGTGCCAAGCCCTGGAGCAGACGGCCACAGACGGAAAGCAGGTCCACATACAAACATGCTTCTTTGTCCCTTCTAGACTTTCTAGATTATATCAATGACGAATTGCTCATATTACATTATTTAACTATCATAAGCAAAGGTGACCAGAGTTATAAGCCAGTTGCACTTACTACAATATTTGTTACGAGAAGGAACCACCTAAGCCAAAAGTCATCTGATTCATCTGATTCTTGGTCAAATAGAAAAGTAATGTCAATTTGTGCATCCATGATCAATAAATGCTCATAAACTTAAGAAGCTCTGATTTATTTTATTAATAAATTCAATAATTAATCAACTTTGAATTAGGGCTCTGGTTTCCAAAATCAACCTAACACCAAGGCCAAGGCTTAGAGCTCCTAAATACTCCTAGCATGTTGGCCAAGAATATACAAGTATAGGAAATGCCAGAAATGGGTATATAACTGTGACTGCATGTTTGAAGTGTGTTTCTTCCTGTGCATTACTTTTTGCAGGTGGAGGTGTTGTGCCCGGCTGGATGGACTTTGACAGACTGTAATGCTGTTTCCCGCGGTTCCGTCTTTGGCCCAGTTGCCAAGGGTAACAGTTGCCATGTTCACACTGGCTCACAAGCGGGCGGGGCCACGGGCATCGCAGTTTGCTGTCACATTAGAGATGATGGTCAGCCTGCTCCGCACTGATGTGTGTACTACTCAGCTGTCAGCATGCAGTATTTGAAAAGTGAATATTTTAAATTTTGTTTATATTATTGTACTTACCATCAGCACTCATCTTAGAATTATAGTTAGTTTACATGAAATCCTTCATTATGCTTAAGTTTTCTTTACACATTTGGGAAATCTTGCAAATTTAAGTTTAAGCCATCTGAAAGTCTCAAAACCTTTTGCTTCAGTGGATGATTTTATCTGGTTGTTAAAAGAAGCTTGGAAAAAAGCATAATATTGGACTTATAAGACAATGTGTATTCAAGCCCCATGGATAAGCCCCAGCAGGGGATTACAATACAGTAAGAAGATAGACAGAGATAGAATTTTGACATTTTGAATTTTGAATTTTGAGTTTTTTATATTTTTTTTGCTATTGAAGATGTATCCACTTCTTCAAATATATGAATAATTGAAATGTAGCCTTCATTTTACTGTGTCAATTGTATAATAAGTGTTTTTTATGTGTATTTGTTCATCTTTTGTACAAAACTATTAGTCATAATAAACATATTTGGAAATTCCAATAAAAAAAAAAATAAAAAAAATAAAACAATTCTGAGCTAATCATGTATTAAATATGAGGGCCACAGTTTTACAAATGGCTCCAAAAGATTTGTGCCAACAGGAGTAAAATATTGCATTTGCAGCAGACATGTTTTTTTGTTTTTTGTTAGCAGAGCAGAGTCGACACAGCTGGACATCACACCACAGGAAACTCCTCTCTGTGTCTGATCCACTGATGAGGATAATGAGTCTGATTAGCCCCATGATTAACGCACGGGTTAATTCAAGCACCTTTGTCTTCACCAGTGAGATTCAAATAATTTAGCAGATAGTTACTCTGTCATTTCTTGGGAATGTTTTCTATTAAGTCTTGATACAGATTTCTAAATAGTGGTGTTATTTAGAACATGTTTCACAGTGTGTTATAGGCAAAGTTGATTATCTAGGCAAAATGTGACATAGTGGTTTTATTGCTGGATTTTACTGCAAATCAGAGGAGAATAGCAACTTTTGTGATGAAAGGGAAGGCTGAGTTTCAGGTCACAATATGCTATAGGCCAATAATATTTAATGGAGGGCACCCTAATGAATATTGCAGATTTAAGTTGTAATATACAGAGCTGTAGGGTGTAGTCACAAATGTAAATGATCAGGTTCAACATTTGTGAATTATCTTTTGGATATTTCATAGCAAAGTACAATATAGCTAATCAATAGGAAAAACTCTCCCCATCTGAGATTATAACATCACATTGAATGGAAGAAGGTGGAGTTGGCTAAAGAAAACTAAAGGAAGAACTGGTTTGGCATGTAGAGATTTTTGGAGAACAGAGCAGGCTGATCCAAAACAAATGACTCAAGTAAGGCTAAGAATTAAATTAATCCTGGTGTTTGTGTATTTGCATCCCATTTGCATTCCATGAAAAGCTGATGAAAAGGTTATACCTTGCCAGAGATTCTCTGCTCTGCCTGGTCATTTGATTTAGGCAAAGCCGGAAATGAATCAACATTCTCTATTTTGCCTAAAATATACATTTCATGATTTATCTGTACAGTAATGCCAGCACTTGGGTTAATTATACAGCTTCACACAGTTTTGCCAAAAACTATACTACCGCTTTTGACCTAGTATATTTAAGTCCTAGCCTAGTCTTAGCCAGTTTACTCATTAATGTTTGAAAATAATAGCAGTATCCACATTAACAGATATCCAAAGTTGTGCATTCCAGTTTATTTTATATCAAATTCCCCCTTAATCAAACTCTGATGTACAAATTAAAACTTTTGTCTTAACATGCAATACAGAATCCTGCAATGGCAGAAGTGAATCTTCAAATGACAGTAAAAACCCGTATAGATGCCGATCCCAACCCACACACTTCCCATATCCCTCCCTGCATCCCCGGATTAAAACAATATAACGATTGTTATTTTTTGATCATGTTTGTCAATTTCATTATGTGGTTGTGGTTTTTGAGGACAGAGGGCAAACCTAGAGGAGAGATTTGGGGTAAATGTGACCAATGTACTGTATGCATGGTTGGCACAGACTTCATGCAGCTCCATCCGTTTGCACAAAATCAGAGAAAGGGCATGTTTCTGTGACAGTAAGTGCTCATGACAAAATCACAGCAAGAAAGACAGAGAAAGAACTGATTTTTCACAGAGTAAGACGGTTGTTTTTTTGCCACTTCTTACTGCCACACATGCAAACATGCCAGAAAGTACAATGACATTCACTTCTATGGAGGACATGGGTGAGGGGTGAGCGAGAGAGAGAGGGTGCAAAAGTGTCTGACATCTCCTTAGGCTCAGAGATCTCACAGCAAGAAGCAGAAAAACCCAAACTATAATGCATGACTGCTTTATAGGTCCTCATATTGTAAACATTGACCTGTTAAAGCTGAGCAAAATCAATTCAAATATTCCATAAAGTAAGAATGAGGCTTTTAAAGGGGAACCATGGAAATATTTGCTATATACTGAGATATGGTGTCAGTGTGAAATTGTAAGACATTTTAATTATTTGCTTAGTTTAGTTCTTGTTTAGTTCTAGTCAAGATTGATTTAGTCCTGGTCAAAAATGGTCTCAAATGCAAATGGGGATGGAGATGGATAGAAGTAGTTGTATGAAGAAGCATTTTTGTCCACATCCTTACCCTTGAAATAAGAAAAATAAAACAGATAAACTAAGCAAAGTTGCATGGTTCCCCTTTAATTTAACAGCGATAGAGAAAGAAGCAGCATTGTATTCCCATTACCAAACCCTGTCCTAACATCTAACCCTGTTTTTTTTTTTTTTTTAAATAGCGTACCGCCTATGCCCCCGTCCCATACACACAGTGAGTTCAAGATCCCTACAATCCTGTGTCACAACACATGTTACTAAGTTCCCTGTTTCAACTAATTGATGATAATACAGAGACCGTGGTGGTGTAGAGCGGAGAGAGAGGCGATATTTCGGGAGAATAAGGCACTTGAAGACTCCCGACTGGCTCCAAAAGTTGTTCAGGAAATCTGGCTACATGTGGCTCCTCTGCATGTATGTGTGCGTATGTGTGTGTGCGTGTATGTGTGTGCATGTGTGTGGAAAAATTAAAAAGGCAAAAAACTCTAAATCTGACCAAGCAGAGGTAATCGTAAAGCGATGTGGATGAAGTGATGGCATGTACGTCTGTAAATGTGCAAGATTTTAACAAGTGTTGTGTTGAGTGTTTACAACCTTGGCACCTAAAAAAATAAAACAGGCTGCTGATCTGTTGCACTTTGTGATCAGCTTTTCTTGCATAAGGCTCATGTCCCTAAACTCCTTCAAGAGAGAAAAGAGATTGGCAACAAAAATAATAAAACACAGCACTAAAAACCAGCTCGAAAAAGAAGGCCAGTCAGCAAACAGTACCCAAATTGCTGACCACCGGGGCACTGCTATGCTATGGGGAAAGACCAGTGCCCCCAAAACTAGCCAAGGTCAAGAGTCAAGCCACACAGGCAAACTGGCTAGCTATCAGGGCTTCAACGAGTTTGGATTGTGGCACTGAAATGAATTAATCATAAAAGCGGAAAAAAAGACCACATAACATAATAGGAAGCTCTTGAGGACCTGACCAGTGCTGCACCATATTCTGGGTCGGAGCATAAAGTGCGTATACATAAGCCTACCCCAGTCCCAAGTGCTCACGTGTTTTGGAGGTATTTCCTGTACAAGTGCACCTAAGAAGTCAATGTCAGGTTCCTCTCGAGCGGCTAACGTGAAGAGAGTTGTATGGCTGTGTGAGGAAGAGCACACAAGACTTTTAAAATATATCTTACATTGGAAATTACAACTATGGAACAAGTCTTTACAATTTGAATACGTCTATGCAGATATGTATAATTGGCAAATATGAGCAGACAATTGTTAAAACACAACCCAGACCCATTCATCCTCCGCTTCCTCCCTTTGCTGCTTTCATTCGGAGAGAATGAGTGAATAAAAAGGATCAACTGAATTCATCCGGAGCCTTGTACTTCTTTGTTATCGAATTCTTGCTGCCCCTTATGATAATGCAACTCCATCAACCAGCTTCTTGTCTGAAAGCAACTCATTTTGGGATTTATTCATAGCTCCTTTGTTACCATAGCGACCAAAACAGACAGTTCTGGTTGGTTTTGCGAAGTGAAGGGTCCAAAGTGTCCGGACCAATAAGAGGCAAGGTTCAGCCATGTTTGTATTTAGGTTTTGATGTGTTTTTTTCTTCTTTTAGAGTGGCTGCCTCTGAAGAGTAGTGGATCCTCATGGGTCTGAAAAAACTACGGGTCTACATCTTCAAGATCGCTTTTGGAGTCGCCGAGCATCATGGGAGACTCTGATCCCTGAAAGTGGAGGGGAGAGATGAGTATTAGTTAGTTGAGACAACAAAACAGCACAAGCCTTATGCACAACAAACCGTATAATGAGTCTTACAATCTGATTAACAAATACAGACAACAATAAAACCTATCTTTTGTACAAAAAAATAAAGAAATCTTTTATTGCTTGACAATGAAAAAAAAGTCAAAATCCAAATCAATTACCAAGTTTCACTGAGCAGATCAAAAAAACAACAATATTGCCAAACATAAAAAAGACACTGAATCAACCTCCTCCAGATTTGACTGCTTATCATGAAATGTTTAACAGCATGGCTTTAAATGCAGCTCCATCTCCATGGAGACAACCTGGTGATGATACCAGGCCAAGTTTCAGATCAAAACTTTGTAAAATCAATGTTCAGTGTTTCAGCTTTTCAGGTTTTAATGTTTTAGGATTGGTATGACCAAATCTGAGCAATTTACCTTTTTGTTGTGTTCATTTTAAGGTCTCTGTGCAGCACTGGAATCTGATTTATTTGTAAAATGTGCCGTAAAGACAGTGGATTTGGATTTACAGCAGTGCATGCTTTTCACTGTATTTTTTAGAAACAAAAATGCATGTAAATGAGAGATAGATTGGTTTAATGCCAGAAGTTACATCAAGCACCTTTAAGTTGAAGGTTGTGGGTACACAACAAAATATAAAACACATATAAAATGAAAATAGCTGAAAGTAAAAAGTAAATGTAAATATATAAATATATACCCGTTTACACCGTGATTCATGGCAAAACCTTCTATTTATACACATATTACCAAGTGCACTGAATTTATAGAACAAATAACTAGGAACATTTTACTATTTTTTCTCTTTCAAAACATTTTTGTTTTTTGACAGGAGCCTATATATTATGCAAACTATCAGGTCTGATTTGGCTCTATACTGGTAGCAGAATTATTATCTGTACATGCTTATTATATTGGCAGTGTTCATGAGTGTTCCAGCGGAGCCATGTGTGGGCCCCTGACAGTGACACAACAGAGCAAACCCTGGCTCTAATAACAGCCGTGGGAGGCAACAAAGTGCCTCTAGAGCTCACGACAAGAGCCTTGATTTCAGTGCAATATACTCATCTTGGATATGTCATGAGTCAGATCATTGTGGGACATATTTAATTTTGTAAATGTGAACAAAAGGAAATCTAGACATCAAACAGCTACTGCTTTTCTGGATTCAGAACCCTTGGTAAAACAGGATGTTTTAATTGGCTTTCCAAACTGATCAAGATGGATCGTACAGCCTAATTTATGCATGTCTGTATAATGCCTCAGTGAAGTAGGTATGCTCCTACTTCATGTAATTTTATTCATAGTTATTTTAATTACCACAATTCTTAACATTCCTTATTACTGTGAGAGTAAGAGTACTGTGATAGTGTTATATTATGCAGTTGAGCTACTGTGTCCAAATAATTTCCTTTGCAAATCAATTAAGTTTGACTAAATTTGACAAATACTCTATACACAGGGCTTATGTGTGCATATAATCAGGTGCTCCACAACTGAGCATCTGCATGCATGAAAAAGGCTATAAAAGCACACATATAAATATATTATATACCTGTCTGAGGCTGCGGTCTGCATTCTCATTGGCTGGACTCCCATCAGAGCCGTTACTGCTGCCAGACTGCTCCTTCTCATTTAACAGAGCTGTCGCATAAGCTAGTGTGTCCTGCAAAGAGACAAATTCCCAATACGGGAAGAGATCCAAACTTAGTGATACAAAGCAAGAGGAATTTAATGGAATATATAAAATTCCTTATATTGGGTTAGAAAAACCTGGCATCAGATATAGCACAGGGCATCTTGTTACTTCCATTACACTTTTACCCACAGAATATCATATATAGTCTTTATCCGGGGATCTTCTTTGACTCAAATTAATTTAAAGTCCACTTTTACTACATAAAAATGTAATTGTAGATTTTCCTGTAAATCGTCTGTCTGACTGTCTTAACCTCACCGTCTCTGACCAGCAAGTAGAGTCTACTTTATTTCATTAAAATCAATATAACTGACTGTACAATTATAGTTGTTAAATCTCAACAGCAATATTCTGTTGGGCCAGATCAGTGCAATTCATTCAAATCTTTCTTTATAGTTATATTTATATTTCTGAACGCACAGATCTAAAGATAAATGTGAGCACTGGTTAATAGGCTTGATCTTAGCTCTTATCTGACTTGCTCCTATAAAAAGGAAGCTGAAATTCAATGATAAAGACTTAGTGCTACGAATGATGACCTCCAGTGTGAGTATTACCTGCGCAGAGATGGTGCGCTGGAAAGTTTTGTTGGTAGAAGTTTCATTGGAGACGTTGCTCTGTGGAGTCCAGTAATGCTCTGTCATCTGAATATAGGGAAATAAAAAAAAGGTGCAAAATATAAGAACAGCATCATCCTTAGATGGTTTGTGGCATGGAAACACGCATCTCTATTTTTGTTACATGTCAAGAGCAAAAACAAATACCTCTACTTCTACAACCACCAATGTGCTATGTGCTAAAATAAATTGAATACTAAATACAGAAGTATTTGCCTTGTCATTTCAAGTGTTTTCCAAAATCTCTATTTTTTAAACTTAAATAGGTGTGCAACTTATTTTTTTTCTTCTTTTGATGTTCCATTTTCCAGGGAGTCAAAAGCAGACCTGTGCACCCCTCTCATACCAAAACATTTACGTCTGAAGGTTATGATACTCATACTTTCCTGTTTCAGAAAAATACACTTAAAGAGATTATCCTAATATTATTATCTTGCCTTTTTCTGAAGCCACTGCACAGCCCAGCTCCAGTGACCAGACAACTCCTTGAAGTAATCCTTGGCCTGAGGACACCTAAAAATAAAACACATATTAAAGTTTGAAATATAATAACAGACTCTAAATACTATTGCCAAATTACGACAGATACATACTTCTGGGCTAACGTGACCAGGAACTTGACACACTGATAGCAGCGGCGACTGTCCACATTGTTGCTCTGGTGCATCAAAGCTGAGAGGAGAAATAACCATTAATTCACACTATTATATTAAAAAAAACTAACATAAAATAAAAACTAACAACCAACATTCACTTACCTAAAAGGCCTTTATCTGATTCAAATGCATATTTTAGTCGTTGAGCTTGTAGAGGATCTTCCACTACCTTTTGATTAAAAAAAAAACAAGGGTTATGAAAAGCACCAGACAAATACATTAATGTGATACGGCAGATGTAAAGTTGTGACTAACCAATAACTCTTGCAGCATCTGAAACACGTTCTTTAGTTCATGAGGTGGAGCCGACTCAAGCTGGGTCTTGATTTAATAAAATTGTAAAGGGAGTTAATGAGGTGAGAGAAAACCAAACACATCTAATAAACACATATAGTTTCATCATACTTTGAGTAATTGCAGCACTCCCAGCGAGAAGGGCTCATTACAGTATGAACAGTAGGTCACCATCTCTATGAGCAGAGACAGAGGACCGCTCAACTCCCTCATCGCAAACATCACCTGGAAAACACATGGTTCATATTTTATATCAAGGATGAGAACTTCGCACATCTATTCCTTAAAACAGGTGCGTTGGAGGAGGAGGAGCAACCCAAGAACATAGAGAAAAATCCCACACACCGTCTTACTTGCAAAATGTGCATTTATTAGGACATGCAAAGTTTCGCCACTAGGCCTTCATCAAACAAAATATTATATATTGCATGTCCTAATAAATTTTCACATTTTGCAAGTAAGATTGTGTGCAGGATTGTTCTCCATCATATTTTAGATCACAAAAGATTGTGTTTATGAATACACAAATACGATGTCCATCCATCCATCCATCTTCTTCCGCTTATCCGGAGCCGGGTTGCAGGGACAGCAGTCTAAGCAGGGACTCTCAGACTTCCTTCACCCTGGCCACTTCCTCCAGCTACTTCAGGGGGACCCCGAGGTGTTCCCAGGCCAGCCGGGAGACGTAGTCCCTCCAGCGTGTCCTAGGTCTTCCCCGGGGCCTCCTCCCGATGGGACATGCCCAGAACACCTCCTGAGGGAGCTGAGGGAGCTCCTCCTTTGTGACTGAGCTCCTCACCCCATCTCTAAAGGAGCGCCCAATCACCCTGCGGAGGAAGCTCATTTCGACCGCTTGTATCCGCCATCTCGTCCTTTCGGTCACTCCCCAGAGCTCATGACCATAGGTGAGAGTAGGAACATAGACTGACCGGTAAAATCGAGAGCTTTGCCTTTCGGCTCAGCTCCCTCTTCACCACAACGGTCCGATAGAACCATTGCATCATTGCCAATGATGCATCGATCCGCCTGTCAATCTCACGCTCCATCCTCCCCTCACTTGTGAACAAGACCCAGAGATACTTAAACTCCTCAACTTGAGGCAGGGACTCTCCACCCACCCGGAGAGGGCAAACAACCCGTTTCTGGTCGAGAACCATGGCTTCATGCATGCAGTGCCAATACAATGTTTGCTCCTTAATAAGTGGTGCAGGTCAGTTGTACCTCGAGTAGATATGGCTGCCCCTCTGGGGTGAACAGAGAGGCCAGGATGTCTGAGTGAAGAGGCAGCAGAGGGGTGGAGGATGACACAGTCCCGGCAAGTGGCTTAAACATCCCTGGAGCTACAAAAACAACAGACAATGGTTCAACAACAAAACTTGTATAAAATGATTATTCATCTGACAGAAATCAGAAACCTTGAGTTCTCTGCGGGCTGAGGTCAGAGTGCAGAGTGATTAGAGCCAGGGTGCTGTGGAGGTGAAGAAACTCTCGAGCCTGAGCTGGACTCCAACGCCGGTTCTGAAGAAGGAATAAATAAATAAAATACTACAACCTGCTAAAAAATAGTTATAAAACGGCATATATAGCTGCATAAGCAATAAATGCCATGCCATGTTTTAAATAAGGTCAAATAAAATTGAAATACATCATTTACACATTTCAGGTTTCTTTTTTGTAGTTTTCTCTCCATTTCAGTTTGGATGTAATTTAGATAAAAGTTTTACTACTAAATGAATACATTCAGGCATATCAAAATATGTTTGTACCCTACCTGGTTGTTCTGTCTGTTTGGCCCCAATAAAAAGATGAGCATTCGTCGATATGCTGAGTGCTTCAACAGTAACTGACAAGGACCACAACCCTGAAGGAACCAGACAAAGGTTGAGACTCTGGTATTTAACTCTAATAAATCATATAACTATATACAGTCATTATTACCCTTTGGGCGAAGTTACTGAAGAGGTTGAAGTACTGAGCACAGTTTTTCACATTCTCAGGAACATCTTTGTCTAGCAGCGACAGGAGTGCGTCAGTCAGATTGTCCAGTCCTGGATCAGCAAAGAATATGGCACTTTCCAAAGTCTTCTCTAGGATGGACGCAACCACCACTCGCACCTCCCTCACACTGCACTCCAACAAACACACCCTGAAAAACACATTTGGAGGTTAAAATTATGCCCAGGGATGACGCCATGTCAATCAGGAGTTAAATTCTAAGATTTTTTTTTTACACTATACAAAATTTAAAACAGCCATTGGGCCAGAGCTACAAAATGTTGAATCCAGGTCCAATTCAAAAATGATTTTCTGCCATTGTGAGTATGTTTAGTTATTCTTAAATCTGTTTTTATAGCCTTATTCTTAATAATTTATTCAAGGAGAACATATTGGGGAAAAAATAATAATCTTAACACAGTTATCTGAAACAAGGTACCAAAGATATAACAGTTCTGTTGTTTTCGACTTTGAATTTACCACTATTTAATCTCAGGAAAGTTCTTTGAGTTCACCACTACTATGGTATGAGGGCTGGAGTATGCCATTGGCCGATATGCAACAACCAATCCTGTAATGGAACCATATGATCACCTCATGCTTAAACACAGAGCAGAGGTGGGCAACGCCTTTCTTTCAGACACTTTTTTATTTGGCTCTGCAGGAGTGCATTCCTGAGGCCAACCCCTTGTTTCAGCCAATCAGCTCCAAATAAACACAAGGCATGCCTAAACATTTGGGGTGTTTGACCAACTTCACTGCTGAAAGTTAGTAGCCATGGTAAGGAACAAAGAAATCAAACCAGATGTAAAGATTAAGAGATTAAGATGAGATCCAATTAATATAATAACATCTTCAAATTTAACATTTTGTCCTCCTTGTGTTGGGGGTGTGAATGTATAAAAGTGAGGAAACTTAAGTGCTGATGGTTGCAAATTATTGCAAATTGTCCATCATTGACATATAATGTATGTATGGAGTCAAGGCAAAACAACATCTTTATTTGTCGTTTACAAGGGCACATATTAGAGACCTGGGCTTATACAAAACACGCCACCTGTAGTTATAACGCCAGATTATTCTGCCACTTAGAATAAAACTACACAAAAATGTGATGCAGAGGATTCATTGGGTCACAAAGTTGTTGGCACAGATTGAACAGTATAAGCACTTTTTCTGCACAAACCTGATGATTTCTCTTCCCTCTGCGCTAACAAGGTATTGGACCATCCACTGGCACGCCTCACTACTCTTGGTCAGCAGCACCTCCACTGTTGCCATCCACTCCTCTGTGTCCACCCTGCAGGGGCACAAGTGAGAGGAGCAAAAGGGGGAATTTAATATTGACAGATAAAATGTATTTTACTCTTTATATTGTTTTAAATACACAGGAATGTCCAAAGAAACTGTGAAACCAAAGCAAATCCATTTCTGGTATTTTGTACACATTGTATCAAATTTTTGTTG
>KN504604.1:5949-29916 GCA_000787155.1 Scartelaos histophorus | reverse complement strand
TTTAGTTTGGTGGGCACTAAAAGAAAAAACAAACAACACAATTAGAGTGTCAGATATTAGCCCCTGTGGTTACTCTCCTCTGCTAAGTATTTTCCTCCTTCAGAGCCAAACATCTGGAGTCATTTACAAACTTATTCAGAAGCCCACACACATCTGTTTCTGCCACTTTTACCCCTTGGTCCTTACAATTCTGCCACAAATACCACAAAACACAAATGTCTTATAAAGTGAGCAAAGCAGAGAGAAAATGAGCTGTTGAATGTAAACAATGTAATAAATAGCTCTATCATAGCTACGTAACCAACATACCATGGATGTTTACCATGGAATAGCAGATTCTATGATTAAAACCAGTTTGCAATAAACATAAAAGGGCCCAAGATGATCAGATGTGTCCTCGGTGTTAACGCTAACAGCATCCCAGGTTCAATTGTGATTTAAACTTGCAGAAACGCATGTTACAGATCACTGTATGTTTTTGTTGGCCCTGATCACAAAAGCCAGTAAATGTACTGTGTTGTTTGTAGTATAAATACAGTACTTTTCCTTACCGCCTGTCTTTGATAAATGAGTAGTAGTGACCAGCGTGTGCTTGACCACTGTGCACCACAACCCCTACGAGTTCGTAGTTCTCAGAGATTGTGACTTTTTTCCGCGGCGAGCTCCCTGACGACGTGTCACCTTTGCCCTCTCCTCCTTCTCCACTGCAGTCCTGTCGGGCCATCCCAGAGACAGTGTACGGCTCCATGTTTAACACCCACGGGAACTGTTATCCACAAAACATATGAACTATTTAGTTATGTTAACATATTAACATATGACATAGTTAACATATTTGTGCTGAAAAGGGAAAACATTTAATTTTGTGATGGAAGTAAAAATGCAACAAAATACTAAATTTACTTAAATGACTCAACTGATGAAATAGTCAGATATTCAGCTTCAAAAGGTATATATATAAAACATTTATTTTATGTCAATATTTATTTTTAAAATATAACATAATATAACATAATATAATATACATGCACATGGTTTCAATTTAGACAGTGGAAATATTACATTTGCTTGAAATCTAATTTAAAAAATTATAAAATGAAAGCTTTACCCTTATCTGTTCATCATATTTGATGGAGCGACCACTCTCCCAGTCAAAGCCAAAGCGCATCAGGTGAATGCAGAGGACACTGGGTAAGGATTTAATACAGGTCCTCTTCACTGTGGTTCTCTGAATTCAAAAAAATGAAAAATGTGAATGATTAAGTATTCAATTGTAAATCACATAGATAGTTCAGCTAAAGCACTCTACAAACCTTCTCTTTGCATTTCTCACAATAGTAAGCATTGCTGCCCTCTAGCACCTCTCCTCGGACAAACTGGTCTAAAGAGATTTCTAAACTTTGACAAGACGTTACTCCTAGATTAAGGGCCATGAATGTTTCTTCACGTTCGTACCTGATAAGAAATAAACAAATTGTCAAACATATTAACTAGAAATAATACACTTTTTATATCATAAAACATAAGACTCACCGATGTGGGCAGTCTTTACAAATCTTTTGATCTGAGAAGATTCCCTGAAATGTGTTTTTAAAGATCTGTTCTCGACCCATTTTCTATAAAAAAAATTAAATAAAATAAATAAATGTTTGTTAGATCCTCAATGCAAAATGATTTGTAAATGATGATGCAAATATAGCTGCACCTTGAGATGCTCATCAAGTTGGTCTACCAGGCTGGTGAAAAACTCATATGCATCCTGCTGTTCCCGCACATACAATTCCTTGTTCCACATTTTGAATATCTACAAGACACAGGATTGACAAATGTCAAATTATTACTAATAAAATATTATGTATATGAGATACTATTTGGGGAATTTTATAAAAACTCTTACCTTCCAAAAGTTTTCAGGGACGTAGTACTGAAGTTTGCTTTCCATCAAGTGGCCAAACAGAGACTGAACCTGGTAGAAGACACTCTCCTCTGGCTGGTCTGTATCATCCTCAATGGAAAGGAAAGCCTGTGCAGAAAACAAAAATCTGATCATTACACCGGTGCACAATTGCAGTTCTATTCTATTTTTATACCTCTATTCTTAAAGTAATAGTCAAATCTCTATCCTCTATCCTCCTCTTTAATTGGATGTTCACTTTATTGATATGTGCATTTCATTGTGTCAAGTTCCTTTGAGTAGTTCTTTTCTCCATTGTGAGATCTTGTACTTAGGGTTACAAGTTAGGTATCTGGCCTTTATCATGTTATGGTTTGACTTTATATCAAGTACAATGTGAACAACATGTAACATACCTCTGGAAGGCCAGGCTGCATGTAGAGCTGCTGAAACACAGCGTTCATATAACAAGTCGCTCCACCATTTTTAAGCCCAACAAATCCTGAGACAGAGCGACTCTCAACTGGAGGGAGATACTGAAATAATAATAATAATAATAATAATCTTACATTTTTCTCCAGTTCAAATATCAAATGAAGATTATAGTATGAAAGTATATTACGTCAAATTCTTTGCTGAGGGAAGGGTCCGACTGATGATGCATTGACAATAACTCTTTGGTGATGAGTTTGAGATTTGAGAGTGAGCTGTCTGCGAGCATCACCAGCACCTCGTACGCTGCAAGTCTACTACTGGCCGTGCTACACCTGGACAAAAAAAACAACATAAAACATAAACTTACAATTTTAACAGTTGATGATAAAATGCGAGTGAAAGGTAAAGATGTTGTACTTGGGGTGAAAGTCGTGGCTTGGAGCTGGAGACTGCATTGAGTTTGAACTGTTGATGATAATGCGTGAAGCCCGAAACAGGAAGTCATCTAATAACTGTTGGATCAAAGATGGTCCTGAAAAAAACAAAAAATAGCATAAAACCTTTAAGCATTTACACATCTAAATTTAATAAAAACCTAAATCAGGATTAGCCTCTGTGAAACACAACACTAAATAAACTCTGGCAGGCTCCTGGTACACCTAAGTGCTGCCTCCACTACAGTTTTTAATCTGCCGAACAAAATCAAACAAAACATGAAATCCAATTCCACAGACACGTACCCAGATGTTCCTTCTCTGTGCCACAGAGCGACAGAAGGGTCTTAATGAGGCGCAGGTGTCCAGCCAAAAGAACGTTGTCTGCTTCACTCGTCTCCATCTCTGAGCTCCAACTCGGTTCAAAGTTATCCAACCATGAGATCTCATCCTCCAGCATGGTTGCTGCGCTCAGTTTAATGACATCCATCTCTGAAGCTGAAAGAAAGAGGCAATGGGTCAGTAAGTAAGAATTTACTCAGCTCCATTTACACTCATAACATGACAATGGAGTGCAAGCAAACATTTTGTCTTGAAGTCATTTTTTGTAAGAAGGAAAAAGGATAATTAAGTTAGTGCTTGAACTAACAGAAGGGCTTGTCACAAGTACTGCACCATTTGTTGAGGAACACATTGGCAGGTATTAAGATCAGTAGATTTGCTACTAGCTGCATATTTATTTAACGTAGAGTTAAACTTGAAATGAGAGCTAATCCACTTACTTGTTAGGTCATCTAGAAGCTGGCACCTCAGGTCAAAGTACTCTGTGCACTGAGACAGCAATCTAAGAAGAACAACACGATCAATAGCAGCCCCTTGCTGCAGTTACACTTTGACACTGTAGGGGGAGGTACCTCTGATTGACTCCTCTCATGACAGACGTGGGGCTCCAGAGTGGCAGTTGAGCCGTGAGGATGACAGAGAGCAGGAACAGATTTGGTTTCTGAACATCAGGGAAGGCTGAGGTGTCGGACTGACTCAGAGTGTACAGCTGGTCACATGCCACACGACGGATCTACATAAAGAGAACACTGAGCTCAGACTGCAAGCACAAGGAGGCACTGGAGCTGTGTACTGAACGGGGGAGTGTAGCTTACCTCTCCACTGGGAGAGCCCAGCAGAATATCAATAATAAAATCACTGACAGCAGTAAGGTTGTAAAAAGAACCTGGACACAAACAACACAGGATTTAGTTACAAAAACTTATATACTAAACTTATACTTATACTTTCCTATATATACTTATATAGGAAAACTAAAATATGAGTAGATCAGTGCAGAAGTGCATTATATAATTACATTAAATCCACATGCAGTGTGTGACTTACAGAGCTGCTGGCATCTCAGCTGCAAACAGGTCACCAGGAGAGATAAGGCCTCACGAGCAATGATGCCATCTTTATTGGAAACACACTGCTGCCTGACACATATCCCAGCATGCAATGCTGTAGGTGCAGCCTCTCCTTCACTGCTGGAACTGCAGTTACTCCCTGCAAAGCACTTTTTATTTTAATATTTTCAGGGGCTTGACACAATGGATCAAATCAGTACTTAACAGTCTGACATCTGCTCATTTCACTTCAAATGACGTGAAAACCTTGAGCGTAGCACGGTCTCTTGTCTCTTACCAGTGCTGCTGACTCTGGTGCGGACACCCTGTGGCAAGAGACTGTGGGTCTCTCTGATTGGCTGTGGGCTCCCAACCAGATCCAACCGCCCGGCTGCTGCAGCCCAGGTCAGGCGCATAAAGCAGGCAACAGTTGAGGTGAAGTCTGCTACCTCCATGGTCTAAAGCCAAGACAAAGTAATATATAGATGTTAATAAGAATCACTGAGCTCATTTGGAATGAATAAAAAAAAGAGGATACATATATAGTGTTGTATAAGTTTATGTATACACAGACCTGGATAGCAACACGAGCAGCAGGGATGATCTCTTCCACTCTGATTGAGGAGCGCTCAGACAGGGACATCTGTCTATAGGAGGACTTCTCTGGAGTGGCACACAGAGACAGCTGCCTCCCACTGCGGCTGGCGTTTCTGAAAGGACGAGAAGACAAAGCATCCCCGTCCCGAATCACATCATCATCCAGGACCGCAGGCATACTTTGGCCCACAAGGAGGAACCTGCAAACATAGCCCAGTTATGATTTGAACAAACAGAAGCAGGAAAATATTTAAACAGTGCCCTTTTGAACCTGGCCAACTGAAGGCAGATGGAGTAGACCCCTTGTCTGGTCTCATAGTCGACCTCTGATGGGATGGAGTCTCTCTGCATAACATTTACTACAAGACTGAAAAAATAAAAACAACCACATAAATGACAAGCCCACAAAGATATTATATAATAAATGTGTCTATATGATTATACGAAACATGCTCTACCTGAGACCACCTGCTTTCAGAAAGTTCTCACAGAATGATTTGCTGCTGGTTTTAGCCATCTCATCATCAGACGTGGGCATGAGTTTTGAACTCAAAACCTGCAGAACACAAATACAAAATGGATGATAGGGTCTACTTTCATTGCTTTCATACATGAGTAGTTGATAATGGCAAATCTGATGCAGGTACCTCCAGGTTGTATAGCACTCTAAAGGTGGACATTCCAGGAGCCGAAGATCTGAAGAGAGCCTCCAAAATGGACGCTGCGCTGGGTTGGTGTTGCTGTTTAGAGGTCATAGATGGAGAACGAGACCCTGAGCCCTGACCAAGGGTGAACAGGGTTTTCTACGAGAACAAAAACAACAGTCAAATTAACAAATACTGCTAGAAATATAAATTTTGTAGATTTTGTATTATTACAAAGTATGTGTTTAACCAGATGTAAGCGTACCTGGTGACTCCAGACACTAGATTCTTTGGGAACAAAATTGTCAAGTGCATCCTGAACTTCAGGATCAGTCGGGATAAGCAGCAAAAGTTTCCTGACACGGAGTGTAATTCTGAAATCAGATAATAACACAGTTTATGATCAATCATGCATGTTTTCCTACATAACAACAGGTTCCAAATGGTTTTCCCATTCAGTCTGTTACCTTGGTTCATCCAAGTTTGCCAGCTGATAAAGCATCTCAAATACATTACAGACCAATGCCATCACAATGCCCGGCAGGGATTTCTCCTGTCCAAGGAAAAGTACAATAGACTAGCAAGAGATATTATCGCAGTACATGTGCATTGTGCTAGTGCATTGTGTCTCCTGGTCGCACCTGCTCTAAGGCATAGGCAGAGTTGAAGACTGCAGAGCTGGAGCTGCTGGAGGCTGATGCAGACGACTCGGAGCTGCCGGAGGGCGTCCCGGTGCCCGAGCTCTTCACTGTCAGATTCTGCTCATCACTGAAGCCCAGCTGAGACAGGAGCTTCTGGTCACGGTTCATAGTCAACTACAAGGGGAAGAAATAGCAGTCATATGTGTTGTAGAGAGGTGAGCTGATAAAGTGGCAGTCATTGCACTCAAGAAATCACACATCACACAAAAATATGAATTAAAGTTGGGATTTGAACGGTCAAATTTAGTTCATCCTCAGTGACAGGTACAATTTAAATTCATGATTAGCAACTGTGTGAAAGAAGTGTGTAAATTATTTCTTAGTAGTCATTAACCACTATTTAATATTTAGTGAGTGTTTAAATAAAACATACCACACTGTCATTGGCGAAGATCTGGACATTATCCACTGGACAGCTCAAGTGCTCAGATATCTTCCACCGGATATTTCCAATGGTCTCATTACTGTGGGTCTGAAGAATAAACAGTCAGAATCTTTCTGTAACCCGACCCAGGAGCTTCTTTCGCTAAGGTTACCTCCAAGGAGAAAGTGTCTTTGGTTGACTCATAAGTGATGTGGAGAGTGACGGGGTGTCCATTGAACGATGCCCCGTGAGGTAGGATTGTGCGAGGAACTGAGTACATGTCCTACATCAAGAAAATAATATATAAATACAACTATATTCCTATACTACTCTTACAGTGTAAATTGAGACTAAACTATATACATGTGCACAGAATAACCACAAAGTCATTTAGTCATACAATATCCACCTCTATTGTAATGACATAGCGTTCAGCCAGTAGCAGCAGTCTTTCGATTATCACCAGCTTAGTAGATCTGGAGAGAAAAATAAAAGGACACAAAAGTTTCAGATTAAACCTTCAAATAAAATTTCAAAAAGAATAGACCCTTACAAACACATGTCAAAAAGTGTATAACTAATTTCTTACCCAAACCCCAGTGTGTACCTGGAAGGAGATTGTACAGATGTGGCCACAGTCGGCATGGCAGTGGCCGTCAGCATCTTTGTTGCCCGAGTAACAGCATGAGTGAGAGTGGGACCTCCGAGGGCCGAACTAGCAGCCTGAAATACAAAGGTATTTTAAACATAATTTCTATGACATTTTTACATTTGATAACGTTTTGATAATTACCTCAAGTCTCTTGTAACAATCGGCAATAAACTTCTTGTGCAAAGAAACAGAATCCTTCAGCAAAACACATAGAATATTTAGTACAAAAGTTCTGCAGTTCAAGTGAAATACAAATAAATACTCCATACCTTCTTCATTTTGGGATTGAGGTTAGTGTAGCTATATGTGATAATGAGTTGAATTGCTTCGTTGGCAATTTCTTCATCTGGAGTTTCCATGGCGATGCGCCAGATGAAGTCCATGCCTGCCAGATCAAGACGCTCCACACACTGTGATCAAGAAGACAGCAGGTCCATATGTGTTTGTCCACATATGTAGTATTATATATAGTGTAACCAGTACAGAAACTTACCAGCTGAGTGCCCTGGCGTTTAAGACGATGATCACACAGATTGACATTTTCAAAGAATGTCTTAAATAGATTAAAACCTTTGAGGGGAAAATGTGCATGTTCATAGACTTAATTTATGTTTAATTGAAGATAATATGAAAGAGAAATTAAATATCTCACCATTCATGGTAATCTCATAGGGCTCGAGTTTCAGGATTTTTTCTTTGAAAAGCTGTTGCTGAACATCACTTTCCAGGTCATGCTGTCCTTTGGTGAACCATTCAAAACACATCTGCACACATTACATTGCACGAATAGAATTATATATAAAAAACATATATTTATATATACAATGGCAATTCGATTTTAGGCTATTTCAGCATCAAGAAGAAGCATCTACATTCACAATTTCCAACAGTATGTGCCATTTTCGCAAGAATTATGCTTTTGCTGTGCACATACCTCTCTGTCGAGCTCGCACACATCTGGTCCAGAGACAAGACACTCCCAGAGCTCCTTGGCCCTGTTCCAGACCAGGTACAGACTGGCCTCCTGAAGGAAGAAGGCCAGGAACCGCAGGTGGCTGTCCAGATACTAAACAAAGAAACAGTCAGATGTCTCTGTGAACTCAGACAAACACTGAGCATGCCCAGATATCGTGAACCATATAAACCTAGTGAAATATGGAAGCAGCGCAACTGCCCCTTCTCCACTTCTACCCTATACTGTATCGAGTCTGCTGTCATTTCTTCTTGTTTTTGATCTCAATGTGAAGTTCCTGTTGTATGTGGTCTTAAAGTGTGTGATACTGAGTTTGTGTTATGTTAAATGTGTTTTAATGTTACCATCAACCAGTCCAGAGACAGCAGAGCCTGTGGCTATAATCTGACATATTAAAAATACATATATTTATTAATATGTCCAGTCCCTTTTCCAAATAGATTTTTTTTTTATGTAAGAAGGTATGGATTTAAATTTTAGATATGCCCTACATGACTGACATGACTGGTAAAACATTTTTGAGCGGTTATGTTTTCTCTCCATTGTATTGAAAATAGTGAAAAGGACTGTGACTAAGTAACTGCAATGTTATGCAAACACTAATTCTAGTTTGAAAGCAGTTGAACGTGAACTTGTCTATCCAGAGATGAGAGGTAAAAAATTAAAGTATTTTGGTAGCTCTGACATTGTAAATTTTAATAAATTTCATGGGAACAAATCTCCAAACCTCCTGATAGGTGTATCGTCCATCCACCATGGTCGATCCTGAGAGCCCAATGTTTCCCGAAGCAGAGGCGGCGAGGCGGTGGCAGCACACCAGAGACCCTGTGATCAACTTCACTATCTCAAAGTTCTTCTTCAAGTCCTGAATAATGCTCTACAGACAAACAAACACACCTGTCATTTTAAACACTGTGCCATAGGCCAGTAACAATGTAAAATAAACAGTTTAGCATTATCAAGGAATACATTAATTTTACAACCTTGTAAATAATATTTTTTCACTAAATGGCGTTGGGTGCAATCATCCTCTTAAAAGAGTAGCACAAATCAATAATTCAATAACTTTATTTTCTAAATTTAAACTGCTTTATAACAAGTATTTTACATCAAATTGACAGTATTATTGGGAATGAGTATTTTATATTGCCAAAATTGTTACTATACAATTGCCATTCTTACCTTGTCTTGCTTCTGATAGGTCTGCTTGATGAAAGAACGAGTGATTTCATGCAGCTGTCTTAGAGCAGGAACGACCCAAACAGCCTGTGGACTGCTCTGTTGGGAGGAGGCCTATGAACAAATATGCACCATAATAATAACTTCTTGATGCAGAACAAACAAGAAATAAATGAACGACTAAGAGAATGACAATCAAACCAATACCATCAGGACCACGGACATAAAACATGGCATAATCTAGAAGTGACCCATATAATGCCATAGCCAAATAACTACGATTAAAAATTTGTGCCATGTCCAGGGTTCTGATCAGATTAGTTGTTGAATGAGTAAACATTACAGAACAACCACCAAGCTGACGATTCTTTAAAGAGAGAATCACATTTAATTGAGCCGTAAACCACTTGAGATATGATCAACACCACTGTGCAATCAAAATGCCGCAGCCCGGATTGTGAGGAAAGCAAACAATTAAAACACACCGTTAGCTTTGTGTTAGAGTCCATCTAAGGGCCAAGTCATCCCCGCTTGGTCAAGCCCTTCTCCACGGCTGATTTGCAGAAGCAGCAGGATTGGTGTGATAGAAAGTATCAGTTACAGAGTAATAATACGCGTCTCTTGTCTTACTTTGGCCAAAAGGTTGGGCTTCTTCTTGCCCCAAGTGCCAGTTAGAAATGAGGTCTGGGTGTCACTGCTTTTACCGTCCTCCTGAGTTTGTGTCTAAAAACATATATTTCACTTAATGGCCAAAGCAATTAGGTTGATGTTTATTTAATGTTTAGGTTATAGAGATAAGACAGTAGCACAACTCTAATCCTTTATGATAGTCTAATAATAATATAATATTATTTTTCTCTGTTACATATTAAGCACTTCATGAAAGCTACTTTTGTAGTTACAGTTGCCAAGGAGCAGGCAAAGACACACTGCAGCCATATCACGCCAACAGCATCTCAGAGCAACTCAAAACATAAGTTACACATTCAACACACAGTCTTACAGACACTGGGGAAAAAGCGGGTGAAGTATCTTGCCAAGGATAGAAGAGCAGTATGAACTGGGAAGAGCAAGGATTGAACCAACAATCTGTTTAGTGGATGAACTGCTCAAACTTCAGAGCAAATATTCTAGCAAATATAACATAATCACACAAAAAAATCCTTATAGAATCTAAATGTTTTTAGATGTAAATGCCACATTAGAGGTCATGCATACAATCAAAGACATGTACAGCTGCTGTATAGTGAGATGAGCAAATGTGATGGGACCCTTCGACAGGCCTCATGTGTGCATTCCTCTCTCAGCAGATAAACAGTGTGCCTGACTCCCTGCAGCGCTGTGTGTCCTGGGAATATGAGCTCTCTATGGTATGGGCCTGTTCATATTGACAACACTCTCCACTTAACTTTAACACACTGAAACTTAATAGTAGTACAATTGATAATAATACTAATAATACATCATTTATATAGTGCTTTTCAAGACTCTCAAAGATGCTCAAGTATTAAAAATCAAGATTATTAAACTGGGCTAATAAAACTCACAAAAATCACAAGAGAGAACCAAACTGCCAAATTGTCTATTTCTGCCCATTTCTAAGAATGCAGGAGCCGTGATAGATACAAACTTCGCCTTTGACTTGCTCCAGAGGTCACAACAATAAATCATCTGCAATTGTGTAACCCTATCCTCTGAAACCTCTTCTTCCACACCGACTAACTCCAGTCTTCTTCACCACATACAACTCCTCTCACTAAGTCATTGTATCCTTAAACCATTTCCCTTCTGTAAGAAAGCTTTGCTGCCTTGATGGTGACACTGCACTTGTTTACGATGAATACTGAATAATATACTTTGTTCCATACTTCATTGGCAGATTTAGTTTCATACCTTTTTAATATCCTCAATACATTTAATGATGTAACTACGCTTCACAGTTTCCTTGACAGCGTAGGCGTCACTCAGGATCCCCAGGTGCTCCTCCAAGGCCAGCTGAACCAGACTGGTGGGTAAGGTGGGGAGGTGAGCCAGCTCCCACAGCACCTCCAGCACCTACACAGCAACAGCATCAATCATCTTAAAACAAAAAACAGAAATGTTCACCATAATAATATGTTGTACAAAGTCAAACCTTTCCCGTTGTAGTTTCAGATCGGGCCTCTCTGCCAATTCTCCCAATCAGACTAAGCAGCTTCTGTCTCACTCGGTCGCTTTCAATTTCCCAACTCTGAACATTGAAAAGAATAAAAAAAATTTAATAAAATGTGTCCATAAAAAATGTGTATATTTCCATGTAAATTTCCAATAAAATTTCTCACATTTAAATTCCACCAGGGTAAGGGTTAGTAGTTAAAGAATAAATATCATCCACACTCACAAAATCTACATTAATCTACATTTATTTACAAAGCCTCACTTATGTGTTGAGTGCGGGAGTGAGAGGTACATATTTTGATAATGACTTGAGCATACAGCAAATTCAATATTGCCTTATTGAAAAATCTGCAAAAATGAATAGGCTGGGTAAGATTTAATGCCTAGCTGAATCATATAATTAATGCATATCCATAAAACATCAATCCTGAATGTTTTGACTTTACACCATAAAAAGTAATAACCCATAGTGGCACATCCAGTTATATGAAAACACCATCAAGAGGGACCTGGACAGCACTGACCTTCTGAATAAGGACAAAGAGGTGGGTGAGCTGATCAAAGCTGAACTTCACAGCAGCAGCGGCGATGATTGTGTGAATGTTTTCAATCACGGTTGACGACTGGCCAGCCTGAAATACCAACACGGAAAAACTGTAAACAGGAGGCCAATTGTGGCACTCAAATAAACACATGTCCACAAGCAACTCAAACAACTATGCAATAATGTTTCGACAGTTATGTAAACCAATCAGGCATAAGATGTACATAGCAGACCAATGACACAAGTTAAGTAAACATAACAGAGCTACAAAGTTAAGTTCACTTGCACAGGTTTAAATAAAATGTTCAAACTCAACAATTTCCATTAATAACAAGACTTATAACCAAACTGCACGGATGCTGCTCGATGCTGCTTGTTTTTACTCTTAATAAGACACATTACTCAAAATTCTAAGATACAACTGGTACCTGTATCCTCCAGATTTTGGTCAGTTCATCCAGTGACAATTTACTCCCAAGAAGTTCTATGATTCCCTTTATTCTCTCACAGTATTGGGCTTGGTCTATATTACCTGCAAGAAAAATAGAATGTTTATCTTTTTGCTACATAATAATCTAAAGACAACATTTTATACATTTAGTCATGTAAATTTTACCTTCCAGTGCTATTGATAGGACTGAGTTTTCAACGAGCCAGTCTAAAAGTTTATCTGTGTCTATGGCATTTTTGACCGTTTTAGACACAGTGCTCTCCTCTATGAGTTTGGTGACCTTAAGGAAAAAGTGAAATTGTGAGACGTCTTTATACAATAACTACACATAATAATCTTTTCACAACAACTAAAAAGTGAGAATTTAGGACCTCTTTTAGGGAGTTCATTTTGGTGGAGAAGTGTGGAGTTTTGAGCATTCGTAGCAGAGTATCCAATCTCAGGTCGTCCACCACAGCGACCAAGTCTCTTTGGAACCTCATACACAAGAGTTTAATGGCTGAGAGCAGGTCTGGGATGCTTACAAGACGCTAAACAAGCAGAAAACATTTAAAAAAACGTTGTCAAATAAAACAAATACAACTTGTTTTCAAACAAAAGATTACTACCTTATCTTTGAGATCCTTTTCCTCCAGGTTCTGCACATACGTGATCATTTTATGTATCACTGGATCAAGCATGGGCTGCAAACAACGGCATCATGTATTTAACAAAAGGTTCATCACATTTCTTAAATACAAACTTTTCCAAACTAACATATACTTATGATGCAGCAGATCCCTAGACAATAATTTGGCATTATGTTTTGAATGCTCACCTGTACAAGACTCGAGTTTAGGTACTCAGCGCAGACACCAAGAGGCTGGACCAGAGCTGACACACACTGTACAAGAAACATCAGTCTTACAAATAAGATCAAACAGAAATATTAAATTGTTAATATAAATAAGAATTTGTGTAATTTAAGGTATGTCAGTAGTAAGAATGTAGTAAGAATTAGTAGTAAGAATGCATTTGGGTGTTATTTTGTGATTATGAGGCAAAAGGTGTATGAAAAATATGGATTTCCAATGCCAGAGAACAACTTTTGTCATCCATGCCAAATAAAAGCATCATAATGGGTTCTTAAGTGCCTTCTCTTTATCAACACACTCCCAGCTCTCCTCTACAGCGTGTATCTCCTCCTGCACAATTCACTCATGACTTCCTGCTTAGAAAAATTAATGAGTCACTCCTGGGACAAGCCCAATCATTCCCCAACTAATATGCTCTCTTCTTTCATTTAGAGTTAGATAGATAGATGAATAAACTAATACATAACACTATATTTATTGGCAAAACAGCGGTGCACAAGAAAATACACAGGTTTAAAAGGATTTGTTTTGGAATACAAATTTTGCTCTATTAAATATTTTTGTACTAAATCTAACTTAATTACAATAACATTTCTGACAAAGACTGTCTAAATACACCAATTTCCAAGCTCTTGTGTTTTAACATATTATATTGATTGATAGATGCAGAAGAACATAAAATAAGCTTTAAAGAAATTAATGCTTTTCAACACATTTGGAATAGGATGTCACTTCACTGTATATCCCAATAGACAATTGTGACTATGCACAACTCAGGACAACTTAGCTTGGAATTAATTTTGAAATTAAGTGGACTGCCGTGTCGCCAGATCTATTAAAATGGCCAAAAGGCTGCCTATGTGATCACACACAGGTTTTATCAATGGCCACGTCCTGCTGTGTTTCCGGAGTGTTTCTTGGAGGCAGCATCAGTACAAGGAGGCCTCAGAGCATGTGACACAACAGGGCCTTTACCTCCTCCTCTTCATCTACACACAGAGGATGAGAGTGCAGCAGCAGAATGAGCAGGGGGTACACAGGCTGACCTTTTTGTGTGAAGGGTTGGACTTCCCATGACATGGCGTTTTTTTAAAGGTTGTTATATATTGTTATATATTTTGTCTTCACTATTGTGAGACACAGAATTCCAATTGCTGGGCATCACTTCTCTGGTGTTTTAATTTTTATTGGCAAATCATGAAACTGAACTGAATTTCATCAATAGTAGCAATTATTTCACCACACTACTCCTGATGGGATGTTATGATTAAGAAAAAATAATAAATAAGGCTTTTCTTACAGCAATCTCAATTTCCTCTGCATTGAGTTTGGTCTGGATGGCAGAGAATCCACCCAACTCTCCAAACTGAACAAAGAGAAGAGATCAGAATATCAAATACTGACATTACTAATACACAAGTTAATATCGAAGTAACTCTACTCTACCTACCCGATTCACCAGGTCCACTAGCCAACCATGAGGCTCCTGAAACACAGTGTAATTAATTGTTGTAATCTGAGTTTGCATCACAATGAGACAACAGCAGCACACAAACAAACGGGCACATTTCCCAACAGCTGTTGTATGTCTGACAGTCATGGTTGGACCCAAGTCCTTACACAACACCAGAGCTCAAGTCTGTTCTTCCTCCCCCCAAAACATATAAACAAACACTAAGAAAGCATGACATATGTAAACAGTACCAAAAGCTCACGTTTCTCTTGTAAGTAAACTATGGCTGCAGGATATAGTGAGAAGCTTAATTAACATTTCAAAACAAGAAATCAATT
Organism: Scartelaos histophorus; assembly: GCA_000787155.1. NCBI lineage: Eukaryota > Metazoa > Chordata > Actinopteri > Gobiiformes > Gobiidae > Scartelaos > Scartelaos histophorus. Next base: position 14,855 of record KN504604.1, on the reverse strand, counting down.
GGAAAAGTATACACCAGACATATGTAGATTCCTGCTTTGAGCTTTTTTAAAATCATAATTTAGAGATAAAAAGTAAACCCACCAAATACTATGTTAATATTGTGATCTTCCACTAGTTAATGCCACTAATTGCTTAAATGTTTTTTTCTGGATCAAAACTGTTCACTGCTACTTACTTTCTGGTAGGTGTTGCTGGGAGACACAGCAAACATGTTGGCTTCCTCTCCAAAAACCTCAGCCCAGTTCCTCTGACATGACTTCATTCGATTCTTAAAATGGTATTCATTGTCAGGGTTGAAGGCCTGGAAACAAACACAGTATTTTAAGTATTTAAAGTATTTAAAAAACTGCACTTGTGTTACATTACATTTTACTAGTGATATAATTAAGGCTCACCATGGTTAAAACTGCCATTAGATTCACAGGCACAGGGTCTTGTTTAACCCTCTCTGCCACCAGCTCGACCAGCAGCATCAGCATGTTGTAGATGCCCTCGTGAATCTCAGTGCCCCACTTGTGAACTGCACTGCTGGTCAGCAACTAACAACCCAGAACAAAGAGGGTCATTAAAACTTTATAAGTGTTAATTTAGTTTGTAGGTCCCCAGTGTGCTGGGTCCTCACCTTTTTGAAGGCCTCTGGCATACACCGATCCATAAATCGCTTACAGTTCTCATCAGCATCAGCTAGACCTTTAAGGGAAATTTTAAATAATATGAATGTTTTCGCACAAAAATAGCAGTGAAAAATAAGATGCAGATTGAGCATCAGCATCACTAATCCAAAATACCATGCGATAAACACCCAATGGTCCAAACAAAACATGCCTCCCACATGCAGACACAGATGGACTGGTTTCATAAACACAGATTTTCATGGTCATATAAATAGTCTTACCATGTCGAGCCAAGCAGGTGGAGGCGATGAGGCACTTGCCCAAAGACTCCTCTCTCTTGTATGGGATGGACCAGTGGTCAGTGAATACCCGACTCTCCAGCTCATACAGGTTAGTGGTGGGAAACTCCATACTGCCACCAGAGCAGTTCCCATTCTCATCATTGTTTCTCTATGACAGATAAATATCAACATTATATCACCATGCAGAAGGATGCAGTGTCAGTGTTTCCGCTCTGGGACAGCGGTGAAAACAGCCATTTGGGATGTGACCTCCATCAGTGCCCTTCACGTCTGCATACGCTTACCCTTTTACACTATAGCACAAATTTATTCACACCAACCTGGCTCTGGAAAGGACGGCTGAGGAGTCCAGACCTAAGCCATTTGATCCTTCTGAGCCATTTTCCAAAGCCCACTATTATGCAACTTTTATAGATTATACTGTACATGCTGCATACAGAACCACCTTTACAGAAGTTCACTTTGACTAATCATTTAGCCATTGAAAGTACAGTTTTGGGCTTAACTGTAAATACCAAATGCTGAGCATCAATGAGTTATGATGTGACACTAAAGTGCACCAACAGCTCAATCCTCATCAATGAACAAGAAATTTCAAAGCTCACAGGCTACAATGTATTTAAAAATTCAACTGATTCAATGTTAACCTGCAAGAAATTATATAATTCTATAGATCAGATCACAATTTTGATGTAGACTACTATTATTATTTGTCACTATGACTGGTTAATTCACTGGTTAAGTTACTCACTCACTCAGAGCATGACTGAGGAGTGTCTTTTTTGAGCCTAGGCCTCCCTTTAATTAATAATTAAGAAATACTGAAACACAATCTGATGGTATCACCAAAATAGGATCAAAAGGATGCAATCATGATTCCATCTTTATTACCCTATAGCTCAGCCATATAATATAGAGTACGGTAAATAAATAATTATAAAGAGCTGATTAAATTTAAACTTGCTGTAAATGATATTTCTCCATGTTTGTATATTTTTATAATCCATTCATATGTTGAGCAATACTTTTCAACTTGAAAACACATTTTTAAACAGCTATTACAGCTATTTTTAAATGGAGTGCAATAATACCATGACAATATCCTAAATATCAAGTTCTAAAAGTCTAAATTGAACACTGTAATCCCATTAATACACTTCAAATTCAATAAGGGAAGGAAAAAGGGGTTTTAAAAATATTGTTCAATAAGAAATTACCAAAGTAAAATGTTTAAAGATTCAGTGTCATGTTTTTGAGTGAGAGGTGTGCAGCGAAATCTTGTATCTAAAATATATCCTCATGGAAGTGCATACGTGTCAGAAATAATGTCATGTTTGATGTCTTTTTTTGACTCATCTGAGGTACAGTTTGTAACAGTTATTTCTCCATGCCCTGGCCCTACCCCAAGTGTAACTTAGCGCCGGGCTGTTACTATGCACCCATCCACCCGCGGGACCCCTTCAAAAACTGCAATATGTTCACTGTGTCATGACGGCTGGGTTATTTTTAGGAGCACAACATGCAGCGACAGTCTAACATGTCAACAGTACACACAAATGCTCTAGCCAATAATGAGGTCCAGTTTTTAAATAGTTGACGTCTATGTGACAGTTATTCATAGTTTAAGAATATACATTTTAATTTCAATGTTACAATACAACCAACAAATACAACACAATTACAATCATGTTTTGGAATTGAATTGAATATAATGACTAGATGAGAATTGGCTCGAGCCATGAGTAAAAAGAAGCCCATAGTAAAGAAAGGTGATGTAAATAGATAATTGGTATTAAGACAAATATATCATTCTTAATTCTTAAAAATAAAATTATGTTTACGAAGTAGAACTAAAAGTCAATGGGGTACTGAAAATTCAACAAGTGAAAGTCAAATTGATGAAGGGTAAACAGGGCTGCTTCCTGAATGTTATTTGAGGGTGAGGGCTGTGCATAACTCAGCAAAAGTTAACCTTTTTGTGGTCGCAATGACAATCCACCAGTGTATCTTCAGTAGAAAAACCTTCCATTATTGTTACTTTGTGGTGTAGGGTTTCATAATTTGCTCCAATTTACAAGTGATAGTCTGTATGAATGTACAACATTTCCTCTAAATAACAAACAAGGAGAATGCAAACAAGCCTTAAGGAAAAAGAGGATATTGGGGTTCTGGGGATGTAAAGTGAATTGCGAAATCTCTGCACATTCTTCACACAATCTGTACACAATGAGATCAAAAGAGGGAATCGGCCAATTGTCCAAACTTAGGATGCTTGAAGGACATAAATGAGATTTCTTGTCAAGATATTACTTTTCAGGAATAAAATCATCATACAGACTGTGTGGCTGTGCAGCAACTGGCGCGTTTAACTCTCGCTAACATTGCTAAGCAAGAGCTGCCCAAGCTAGTGAGTTTGGTTGCTCACCCCGATGAAATATATGAGGGATTTTGCATGATTTAATTCACCCATAAAAGACAATTGTAGGTTAGCAGGCGTGGGTGCATGCATTTTGTGTAGTATTAGCTGCTTATGCGCCCTGATCGCTGACAGTTCACGTTGGGCTCGCTGCACATAGCTCCAGCTGCAGCTAAGTGTGGCTAGTTAAATGGGCGAGACCAGTAAGTTACAATTAGCCATGTTGCCCATGTTTTCTCTAATGCAAAGTCACTCTCACCTCACTATCCACAACATCGTGGTAAGCTGGCGGTGGGTCAAACCCCCCTGTGCCGCTTCTCCCGCTGTTTTCCCCGTCTCCAGAGGAGCTGGGATTGGGGGCAGGCCCGCTCTCCATCGGCTCGTATCCATAGCCGAGTCCGGGGCTTTCGTTGGTCAGGAGCGCCACTGCCTCGTTGATGTCGTTCTTGGCTAAACGCAGCGCTTTCCTAATCACGTCCGGATCGGGGAAGCCCATACAGAGGAGCGTGGTGATGTGCTGCTCCTCTTCGGTCTCCATTTTGGGGTGTCTTTGTGTTTATTTGTCCCTAGTAGTAGCGGGGAGCTCGGCACAGCCCTGTAGCAGTGTGTGCCGCCATGTTGACAGTCAGAGCTGCGAGCTTTGCCTGTCACGATCCGACTTCCCCCGAACAGCGCCGACACAGGTGCTATGCCCAGTTTGTGTCAAGTTAGTTTGCATAGGCTCAGTGGAGTGCGCACAGTCACCACGAATTAACTGTGATGTTATTTTACAGTCTAATCATAGTCAAAGTTTTATTAGTCAAAAATCGGCCTGGAATTCACTTGACCAAATGACATGACTAGAGACATATTTTTCTTTTACTCATTTAAACTGACTTTTGTTTTTGCGTCTTTACACAGAGCATTATTGCAACAATATAGAAACAACCTTGCACGTAAAATAGATACATTTAAAGCGTCCAGGCTATATAAAATATGGGCTATAAAGCCTAGTAAATGTTGTAAATTAAATGAATACAAATAAGTTTAAACGCCTTTGTGATAATGGTGCATTTGCTGTTTGGGGCCATGTGTCCTCTGCAGGCTGAGGACACATGGGCCCATCACATGGGTGTGGCAGTGTTGTGGCAGCGCCAGTGCGCGCACGAGCTCGTAGTAGAACCTTGTGGCGCGCGGTTGTCACGTGGCCTCACGTGTGCTCATGTGACCAGGGTAAACCAAAACAGGAACAAAATGGCTACTGCTACAGGGGACGAAGCAGCGGCCATGGACAGCATCTCTCGGGCCCCATCGGCTCATTCTGCGGCTTTGAGTGCGCCTGGGGCCGGGAGCAGTCCAACAGAAGCCCCGGAGGATGGAGCTGAGGCCGGAGCATCAGCACCTAAAAAGGGTAAGTGCAGTAGTGCACAGCCGGACTCCTTCCGTAGCTAACAATGCTAACTTTAAGACACTAGAAATCAAATAATTAGGCCAACGTAGTCATTATTTGATTGAAACTTAGTACCTTTTACCACCCTAGATCTCTGCCTGTATATATGATTATTTTAGCAAACGAGTGTGTCAAATTAAAAGTGTTATTGTATGTGTTCAGGTGATGGCGGGGTAGAGACAGCAGAGGAGGCTGTGGAGCCAGCAGAGCCCGATATAAACGAATTATGCAGCGATATGTTTGAAAAGATGGCCATATTTCTACAAGGGGAACTCACAGGTAATGTATTTGTAATGTAATGCCATCTCCTCTTAATTCAAAATCATTTAAATCATCTAATCATAATGTATGTTTTTGTAGCCACATGTGAAGATTACCGCTTGTTGGAGAATATGAACAAGCTGACCAGTCTGAAGTACATGGAAATGAAGGACATCAGTATAAACATCAGTCGTAACCTACAGGATCTTAATAACAAATGTGAGATGGAGGTTTTATTCTTATTAAGTAGTCTTTATGGTCTGTTTTTAATCCATTTGGGGTGTATTTCTGTCCAGATGCCAGCCTTCAGCCATACTTGGATCAGATAAATGAAATTGAGGAGCATGTGACTTCACTCGAACAGGCTGCATACAAACTGGATGCTTACTCTAAGAAACTGGGTAAATGAATCAAAAAATTTCTATCGACATTTTGGGGAGGGGTTGTCTGTTACATAGAATGAATTTATAAGAAGATCATTTCACAGAACATTCAGTACTTTTATTACAATACCTATGGCATAGACCTTGCACATCATGAAAACAACTGACCCCATTATTTTATAGCCATTCATCTTAATCACATTAGGCACATATTTTCACAATCTACCTTAATACCTCTTCCACCACTTGATGGTGCTGCATCATCACAGATCAACTGGCCCAACTTTAGTAAGTTTATTATGTGAGAGTTTATTTATTTATTTATTCTTTGTTCTTTTGCAGAAGCTAGGTTCAAAAAGCTAGAGAAGCGATGATAGCTGGAGATTCCTTGCCACCTTTCGTAGCCTGCCGCCTTACGTCCTTGTCTCCTTGGTTGTGCAGCAGCAGGATGATGTGAAACTGAAACAAACAGTCAGAACCATCTGGACACTTGAATGCACCTCAGAACCACTACCAAAGGCTGAAGTTGGAAGCTGAGGAGCAGAGAGAAGCGGTGCTGGCTCTGTTAAGGCCCCACTTGAAATTGACTGTTTTTGACAGCTGTCTGTTGTGAAGGAGGTTAGACCAGCGTGTGCTCTTGGAGTTACTGGAATTTTTGTATGTAGGTCAAATTGTTAAAAAAAGAATAACTAGCATTTGATAATTTAAGGTTATTGTTGCACTGTATTCTAAACAAAGCATGCATTAAGCCATTTAAATATCCTCTAAATAATACAAGTATTTAACTACACAAGCACAGGTACCAGCCAACTGTAATGGACATGACTGCTCATTTCTTAGGACTAGTTTGTGTATTAAATGCACCAATACTTAATTTATGCTCATATTGTATTGTTTAAACCTGTTTAATATTTATTCCAAGGTCTATCATTGGTTACATACTGTAACATACACTAAACAAACACACAAACCAAAAGTGCACTCTGGCCTTGTTTTTTTCCATATATACCCATTGTAAAAAGCATCTTGGAATAATTTTAAATGATTAATTAACTTGAGTTGATAAACGGTGTGCATTGCTAGGCCTCATCAGCAGATGGCAGTCATGCTCTTTTCTAAACCTAATCTTGGGTTTATTTACCACTGGTAAATATGAGGAAAATACTACACTTCTTGGTCAATATAACTACAATTAGCAGAACCTGGCATTAACAACCACATGTAATATTTTCCGCTTTTATACTAATAAAAACAAAATGTATGCAATCTAAAATATGCTTTTATTGAATGTACAGAACAGTTATGTTTGTACTGTATTCATTATATACTAAATACAAATTCTTTTAACTTTTGAAAGTGAACGCCTCTAATAGAAGAGAGTGAAGAGAAATGTGCAAAAACTCTAAAAAGACAATAATATTTAGATTGGTGGTTATAGTGATAATGTCAAACCCTGTGATAACATCCCCAGTCTGACACATGCTCTATAGAGGAAGCTAAGAGGTGAGTAAGGATGTGTCTGGTGCCCTCTGCCTCCTGTCTTTCCTCCCCTGCATTAGCTGCCCCATAACACAATCCAGATCACTTTCCTCGCCCGTAGCCTTAGATTATCTAAACTGATAGGACGTCCTCTATGGGTCACTCCTGCTGGGTGTGTGTGCTCTGTGCATGTCTCCGTGTGTTTGCGTAAGTCCTAATCAAAACCAGGTCTTTGTCATTAGTCCAGTCGAAGCGCTGGCAACAGACTGTAGTCATTATTCATAGTGTAACATTATTTACTGAAGTACTCTGATCCCCAGCTTTTTATCCTTGGGGCATAAATTCAACTCTGCTCCCATAGGCTCTCCAAAAATTGGGTTTATTAAATGATTTGGGGTTGTTTTGTAAAAGCTAAATGTAATGGCCTGGGGAAAGTGGGGCGCTTAGAGGAAGGTAAAATCGTAATAGGTAAAGCCACTTATATGCTATAGTATTTACCGCTCGGAAAGTACCACAAAGCCAGGCCAAAACCTTTTGGGTGTGGAAAGCAGTTGTGTTTTGGACATATACACAGTCAACTGAGGTAGGCTTTACAGTAAATCAGCTATACAGTTCCAAGTTTGAGAGGGTAAACAACACTGATTGCTTTCTTGCCATAGTCAGGTCTATTATTGCTTATAAGGCTTATATCATATAGTGGCCTATTTAAAATGTCACAAGTCTCAATCAGTAGTCATTGGTGTGGAAAGTCGTAAACTAAAAAGTTTTAAATTTTCTTATTTCCATGGAGAAATTGCTTTGCCTAGAGTGGTTCATAGTATCACGTTAAACTTATATCTTTGTATTGCTCATAAATATCTTGAAAAACATGAATTCTTACTGTGAGTGGGTTTGCCTGTCCACAGATTTGACCTGTAAGTTATCTAGGTGGTGTCACCTGCTTGCCTCCATGGAGATAAGTTCTATCTAGACAAAGCAATAACACATTTATGGAGAGGTAGGGAGTAGAGAAGTAGGTGCTGGACCTCCATCAAAAGTTACATACTCATAAATGTGGGTCATAGTTAACATTGCAGTGACCAGAGAATTTCTATACTGGTTTAACACTTTTTAGTGGAACACAAGAAATACATAACACCGTTTTGTGGGCATTGTTGGCAAATATCAAATATTGGATGCAGCCAGACAAATATCAGATGATGATATGGGTGATATCCTGTCCTGATTTTACCATATACTGTTATTGAGAACAGCCATTTTTTTTCTCAGACAAATAGACCACAGATTCCATGGACATTTTTAAGACAATAGACTTTACTTAAACAAATTCAGGAACCCCAGTCTCTTTTATCTTTTACTTTTTCATGCATTGAAATGGCAGGGCATTAGCTGTGTCTTAACAATTGTCACATGTGACACAGGTTATATATACGTTACATGTGGAAATCCTGATTGAATTACATACATTGTGGTTCCAAACTTGTGGCCATAATCAACTTAAAGTGCATATTACCCAGAATGGACCCAAACAGACCAAACCCAACAAAGGAACTGCTCCAATTCAGATGCTGGGGAGAGATAGGGCCTAAACTGGATTTGGTCTGACAGACTTTTGACGTTGTTGAATGTCCATCATCGGCAGCTGCAGTTATTTTCTGAGAATCAATGAGAATGGGCAAGTTTAACAAAAACAGGGCAAGACGCCACGCCACAAAATTGCACAACTGACAAGCAAATGAGGACACAGTTTAGAGACATTTTTCATTGTGTGTTGTGTGGTCTTTATGTATATGTTTAATATATTTAGGCTATTATTAAACATCTAGAATTAAATCCACATTTGCACAAATGATTGCATAAATGTAAAAAGTAAAAGATTGTTTTGGACCACATTATTACTACTACCAATAAACATGGCACACAATACAAGTCTGAGGTGTAATCTATTGCTGTAGAAAATATAATAATTAACAATAATAATGAAAGTAAGCCTACTTTATGTCACTAGCACAACAATTTCA
>JACN01044724.1:0-11576 GCA_000787155.1 Scartelaos histophorus | reverse complement strand
TTTCCTGAAAACCTTGAAAAATTAGTTGGGTAATTACACTGTGAGGCTGGCGGTGTTACCTGAGTGCGGGGTGGAGTTAAAGTCTCCGCAGAAGACCAGGGTCGCTCCAGGTGAGACGGTGCTGATCACGTGACCCAGGTGAGTAAGAGCGACGCCCATCTGCACCAGACGCACATTCCCGCCTGCGAACAGAAGGGGGCGCGAGAATCAAGCTCTAGTTACTCTTTGTCTTATCCGTTTTATCCAGTGCTTTCTAGAGATACCAAAAGATGCATTACACATAAACAAGTACAAATACACTATAAATATGCAATACAGGAATACAAGATTATTAAAGTAAAAGTTACTAAGGTCAGTTTTGGAATTCAGTACGAAACTACTCATACAAGGGACATTTAGAGTATATTTTAGCCCATCATTTTATAACTTCCCAAAGCCCATATTCTTTGACCTATATTCTAATGTTGTTTCCTCATCACAAACCTCCTGAGTTCTTCTATCAAACTGAAAACACTCTATTACACCTTGTGATGTCACGTGGTAATAAAAGGAGTGCTCCATACTGTTTTTAAACTCCATACACCTTCACTAGAATCAGCTGCAGTTGCCAAGCACAACCAAATAAAAGGTTAAAATAAAAAAATAAAAAAATAAAAAAAAAAAGCTGTGTTAAAAAAAAAAAAAAAAAAAGCTGAAAAATATCACGACATGACATCACAAATTGGAGCAGAGCATTTTCAGAGTTGGAGATGTAAACAGACTAATAATACAGTGTTACTCAGACATGTGTGAATTAAAATACAACTCTAGGTGGATTTTTAAAGAGTTAACTACATGAAAACAATGCTAAAAGATCACAAGAGTTAATTTTGTGGGAAAATATAGACATGTCCCCTTATCTCTTACACGGTGCATGTTTCTGTTACCTGTGGGGTGCCAGTACAGGTGAGTGTTGGCCACACAGAGGGAGCGCTCAGGCTGAAGTAGGTCCTGGAGAAGGGACACCTGCAGAGACGTGGACCTCTGGAGGACCTTCTCCTGTAAGTCCGGCTTAGAGCTCAGGTTTTGGAGTAAGTCTGAGTGAAGAGAGTCTGAGCCCAAAGCCTCACTCAAAACCACGTCATGAGAACTCAGCAAACGGAAACGAGACCTGCACAAAGAGAGCAGAGTCAATGGTATCGCTCATTACTGTGAATATTACTATAAGTCTGACATAAAGTTACCATCCTGCCTTATTTTCATTTCTCTGAGTAACAGAGGAAGTATACATGAGTTGAGAGAGATACAGGACTACACTCATACCATACTCCATAAAACTGTACAACTCACCCTTATGTATCAGATAATACTCCCTACAACTGTACAGCAACTCACCCATATGTAGCCGACAACCCTATATCCTGTCAATCATCATATCATCTTTGTCTGTTTTCCTCAAGACCCCTTGTATATAGAGGAGATATGTTTTTATGACATTATTTCTACATTTTATCTATCATTTTATCATTTTATATTTAATCAGACCTGCGGTAGAAAGTGGCCAGTCCTTCATGCTGTTTCTCTTTGATTCTGAAAACTCCATCAAAACCAAAAGCATCCATCGCAGGGGTCAGACTGTCCTCAAAGACTCCTAAGAAAATACGCACAGAAACACCAGGACAAACAAATAAAATGTTAAATATTTTAAATAGTACACAGTGATATCACGCACAGTGAGCCTAATGTTAAACCAATGGAGATTTTAAGATTCAACTTCAGAGTGATACATTTACCTGTAGTGATCCAATTGAATAATTTTCTCTACATATTGATCAACAATCAATGAGACTGTATTTTTTCATATTATATTCATATTTATATATTATATTCCAGAGCTGAAATGATCCATATGATTCAAGTGAAGGTGTATAGTGTTTAAAAACACAGTGGGGTCACCTTCTGTATTACCAAGAAATCACAAGTTTGAAAGAAGAACTCAGCCAAAATGTGCAGGTTTGTTCATGTTAAACATGGGTGAATGAAACAAAACAGTTTCAGGTATGTTTCATTTTTGCATCTCTTGAAGCCTCACCTTTGTCGACTTCCTGAAGACAGATGATGTCAGCGTTATAGCCGGACAGCTCCTTCCTGATGAGGTTGATCCTGTAGTCCAGCTCCAGGGCGTAGGGCGCACAATAGGGGTACAGGACCGTTTTAGACAGTTCAGTCTGAGCATAAACATCTGCCAAAATGTTGTAAGACACAACTCTGAGCTCCGGCCACTGCGCCTGCTGCTGTGTGAAGAGGTGCCTGCAGAAGGAGAAAAATAATATGACGTCTATCAGACAGGGTTCAAAAACATGAAGCTAATGTTTTCTCATCTTCTTATGAATACTTGATGACATCATGTTGGGGGTGTTCTACATGTACCTCTGTAAACGGAATGTTCAGCATTTGCCATGGTGACGTAACATGGTGAAAGAACACTTTTTGCTTATAAAACATGGTATTTATCAATTCCTATTTTTTCAGTCTTCTGATTCTGACCTGAATAATCATGATTATAGTCACTTGTCAAAATAAACACCTGTTTTCAGAGCACATACCGAGTGTCAAAAGTGCACGTCCCCGGTCCGGCCTCTATAGCGCCCTCTGATTGCAGCTCTTTGACTAAACCACTCCTCGTCCCGTCTTTGGGTAAACAGCGGAGTTGGAGTCTGCTGCCGATGTCTTCATTAGACGGGATGAAAACCCGACCAGAACCGACTTCAACCCAGGTCTCACCTGAACCTGCACTGGAAAAAGCAACAGGAAGATTTTTAAGTTTTAAGTGGTATAAGTTGTATTTTGATCTATTAAAAGGTGCATTGTGTAATCTTTCTTTTGGAGGTCCGTCACCTAATTGTTTCTATGGATATGTCATTGCTCTATCTGGAATGTTCCACAGTGTGACATTAAACAGCTCTATCTTTAATTTATTCAATTACAGGTGGTTTTATGGTTCAAAAATACCAACAAAAACAGTTATTCTGATAGTAAGCAGGATTGCCTCTCCACAGATCTGACCTGTAACTTGATCTTGTTTGGTTTCCATGAAAATAGAAATACCATACCTAAATACCATAATGTGAAACTCTCCAGACAAAACAATGGCATGTCCCTTTAGAAAAGCATTTGTTAGACACCCCACCCATCCAAAAAGTTACACAATGCAACTTTAATGTTTTGAGGCATCATTCTTGAGACAGTACTAAAATAAAATATATTCTGAACTTATTATTGCTGGGCCAAGTTAGAATGATTTTGTTACTATCTATTTAAAAGCATTGGATAATTAAGATATTTTTTTTACTTCAACCAACAATCAGTCAACTTACCCACAAACATCTGTCAATCTAACCCTAAACTCATACACACACAGAGTTCCCATAAAGATGATAATTCAAATACTTTTGAAGCCACGGTTGCCCTAGGGCAGACTAAAGGATGCCAGTGAATCTGTACCTACAACCTCTCAAACCACCATCAATCATAAAATGTCATACAATAGTAAGTGGGTGATGTGTTTTCTTGCCCACAGACACAACAGCAGTGAGTAGTCAGTTTAAAACCAACTGAGCTACAACAATTTTTGACATAACTCCTTTATAAACACATAAGAAGGTCAATTATTTAAAAAGGACCATATTACAGTACTTTCTGATCTATGTATTCATCCCAAACATACCTGGATTTGTGTTTTGTTTCATTCACTCATGTTTAACACACAGACAATGTTATAATGTTGCCTCATCCCAAACATACCGGGATTTCTGTTTTGTTTCATGCACACATGTTTAACACACAGACCCTATATATTTAGGCTGAGTTTTCAAACCAAAAGCACTCTGAATAAAAGGTAAAATGTAAAGGTTAACTTGAAAACTACCACTACATGACATCACAAGGTGGAACTCAGCATCTTGAGCTTTGAACAGATAAATAAACTAGGGTTATGAACAAAACACAACCCCAGGAAGGTTTTTTTTTTATTTTTTTTTATAAGGCAACAGGTTTATAACATTTTAAGTAATATAAGACCTTAAAGACCACTTCTTCAAGTACTGTACCATGTTTTCTTGAACCAAGTGAGCTCGCTGTCTTCCATCTTCCCAAACTCCAGCTGCAGTTTGGGGCAGACGGGGAACCCAGCCATGAGAGACCGGGGCAGCTCCGCGGAGGTGAAGGTGGGCGCGTTCCTCAGCACCGTGTACCGAACCTCCCCAACACACAGCACCGCTCCGTCCCTCCAGGCCTCCGAGTTCAACACCGACTCCTCCACCGGCTCCTCCCCGAACAGCAGCTTCACCTCTGCGGCGGGCTGCGCACCTTCACTCGGCTCCTCTCCTCTCTTCTTCTTCTTGCCCTTGCCCTGGTTCTTGGTGAGGTTGTGGCCGATCCGCGTCAGGACTTTCCCCACGGGCTCGTCCTGGTCCCGGAGCATGTGTTTGTGGCTCCCGTCCAGGCAGAAGGAGATGGTGAGTTTGGGCTCCCCGGGCAGACATCGCACCACGGCCGACTGCATCGCGCCCTGCTGCGGCCACGCTGAGCTCCGTGTCCCCGCTGTAGAGAGGAGGATCAGGCGGCGGTGAGAGCGGCAGACAGCAGCGGTGAAGCGACTGAACATCAAGCCCGAAACGACAGAAACTTTAATGGACTTTACCCATCAAAAAGTACAATATTTACCAGATTATTCCATTGTTTTTGTAGAAAGTCTCTCAGGTGTTTCAGTTGTGGAGTTCAGAGTGTTCTGCGCATGCGTGGGCCGGCTGTCATGTGCGGTAAGGCAACACCACTTGGACAAACAAAAAGTCAATTGCAGAAATACAAAACGATAAAAATGATTAAATAAACAACACTAAAAACACAAACAGTTTTATAAATGACTTGTTTTATAAATGACTATAAATGAGCAGAGACAAAGACAAATCTTTCTTAAAACTGAAATAATAATTCTTCAAAAATGCATGTATTATCTATTTCTCATATGTATGACTACTCAAGTAATAAAATATTATCAAAGTATCAAAATAAGAACGTGAAAGAGGGTATACAACAATAGTCCCATTATTTTACTTTTTTTTTATTTATTTTTTTTTTATTTTTTTTTATTTAACTAACAAAATCTATTTAGCTTTCAGGAATCCTTATGAAAGATATATTTTTTTGTATTGTGTAGTTTGCCTTTGCCAAAATTCTGAGAATTCTGTAGCAATTCTTTCACTCATGCTTATAGGCCTGTAGGCTATGTTTTACTACATTAAACAGACATTCAGCTTTTGTGGACAAACTGAGGACAAACTTTTGAGAAAGAACAGAACTTTTTCTTTTTTTCGCTCATTTTATTACAAAGGTAAAAACAGACAACAAGCTACATCATGGAGGTAGAATTTACTTACAAAACAAAAACAGTGCAATAGTCATAATAGCTCTACACATTAGCCCTTTACTCCTGCTTCAGCCTCTGCTCGAGCTTCGTTAATCCCAGCTACAGCGCATATTTCTGGGTCGAGCAGTGGAAGTGGTGAGGGGTTTTGTCGGGGCTCTGGTAGCTTTCCCGCTCCTCTAGGTCCCTGAGGTGCAGCAGCAGGTGGAAGGCATAGGCTAAAACCAGGAGCAGGATCAGAGAGGAGAGGAGGCCCATCAGGAGAGCCGGGGTCAGGAAGGTCGCACAGTCTACGGGGCGAGAGAAAACGCCAGAGGAGACGGAGAACGCTTGGATCTGTGAGAGAGGAGAGAAAAAGATTATTAAAAAGGTCCTATATTACACGAAATACTCTTGTGAGCTTTATGTCATGTAATAATCTTGTTACCTCATCAAAAACGTATGTGAATGTGGCATGTCGGGGTGTGTGTACCTTACCTCAGAGGTGATTGGTGGGTGTCACAGAGCATGGCCCATAAAGCTTTGCGTGTCGAGCGCGCGCGAAAATACGTCTGTGTTTTGGTGCGGCGGTGGCTGCGTTTGATGACCCGCGGCTTTGCTTTGTTTGGAGCACGTTTGGGTGCCTGGGCGCGACGGTTCGGCTTGCGCCGTGAGTTCGGGACTCCTCGCTTGGGGTAATGAGTCTGATGAAGGTGTATGGAGTTTCAAATCAAAGTGCATCCTGTGTTACCACATGACATCAAAAGGTGGAACCGTGTGTTTTGAGTTTGAGAGAAGAACTCAGACTAAATATGCAGGGTTTATGTGTTGAATGAAACAAAACACAACAACTGATGAGAAAATAGTATGGGCCCTTTAAGGAGGGAGAGAGGGGAGAAGAAGGAAGGATGGATCATGGAAGAAGGGAGGAAGAGAGTTAGAGAAGATGAATAAGGAAGTAGAAATAGATGAGAGAGGAGCGGAAGGAAGGATGGAAGAGAGAATAGACAGGAGAGAGGAAAAAGAGGGATGGAAGGTGAGGGGGGGACAGAGGGAGTTAGAGAAAACACCATGTTCTGATGTTACCTGGAAGTGTGTGAAGGTGAGAGCCCAGCTGTGAGCATGCTCAGTGGGGCTCAGGAGGCCGTTGTATTTCTGCAGACTGCTGATGTGCTCGCAGCTGAAGGAGGAGGTCTCAGGGCTGTAGATCTGAGATGAGTTAAACACCAGCTTCTGAGTGGAGTTAAACTGCACCGTGACAGAGTCCAAAGAAAACCACCACTCCTCAGACGCTTCCACCTGCGAGTGCGACAGGAGCAGACTGCAGAGAGCACAGCTGTTAGGGCAAAGGTAGACACAGGGTGGCAGCACAGAGCTACACATCTATTCATCCACTAACTAGCGTCATCTGTCAACTTACTCCACACTCCTCTGTGCATAGTAGAGTTTCAGATTGTCTTTCCCATATTGGCCAAATTTGACTCTTGTGAAGTTTTAACCATGTTAAAATGTTGTTACCTCCTCAAAACATACCTGGAGTTGTGTTTTGTTTTATTAACACATGTTTATTATTAGCCTGTCTGGATTTCCTAAGCTCAAAATGTTATGTTCCACTCTGTGATGTCACAAAGTGGTACTTTCAATGTTAACATCTACCGTTTACCTTTAGTTCAGCAGAGTAGAGAACTTCCTGTACTACTACATGACATCAAAAGAAGTGTTTTGAGAGAAGAACTCAAGCTAAATATGCAGGTTTGTGTGTTAAACATGTGTGAATAAAACAAAACACAACTCCAGGTCTATTTTTGCTGAGGAAAAACATGACATAGGTCAGAAAATAGAGTAATATGAGCCCTGTGGTGGAGTTCTCTAAACAGAAAACACTCTGTCCCACTTTGCGATGTCATGTGGTAATATAGGAAATGCTCCACTGTGTTTTTAAACTCCGAACACCTTCAACAGAATCATTTAAATAATTACAGAGAAACAACTGTCTGGGATAGTATCAGGCATCTATGTTGGTTATTACCCAAGAAAATGCCATATAAAATTAAGAGACTTTATATGACCATCCAAATGCGTGATGTAAACAGCATTTATCTTGATTAAAATATATTTAAATCTGGTACAAGCCTTTTAAGATCTGGTTTAGCTGCAGTACTCATCTTTTTTGTTTTCCATATGGCGTTACTGGAAGATACAAAAAAAACTATTGCAGTTTGCTATCAAATTTATGGAAGGGTAGATCTGACAAATATGGATAAACAGTTTACTGAGAAGTTGTCCCCATGGAAATGTTATCACTGTGCCTGGAATGTTCCACAGTATCCCAGAAAATGTATCTTATGTTACAGTTATTTTTATTGCTCAAATATACTTTAAAAGCATCCAAAAAACATGCATTCTCATTGTCAGCAGTCACCTCTCCACAGATCTGACCTGTAACTTGGCCTTGTAGTGTTGCTTGCTTGTTTCTTTGTAAAATTATAGGTTTAATTCTGTGCAGTAGAAAATTCCAGGCAAAGCAAAGCATCTCTATGGAAAAAAGCAGATGGCGGACGCTCCACCATAAAAGTTACACAGTGCTCCTTTAAAACATAATTATTACAGGTTTTAACGACTTCAGTCTCACATTTTAACGACATGTGGAGAGATGCAAGAAATGTGAAGTATTTGTGGTTTGTCTCACCTGATGGACAAGTCTTTAAGCTCCTTCATGTCTCCAAACCAAAGAACCACTCTGCAGCAAAAGGAACGTTAATGTGCCGTTATATTACGCCTGTATAATGTGATTAACAAACATCTCTGTCGATACTTTGCAGCTGATCTCATCATCATCTAATTTCCTGCTTTATTTTAACCATAAATAACTGACATTATGACTGGTATTACAACAGGTGAGCTGATTTGTGCTGTGAAAGATGTTTTTCACACATAAAATTACAGTCACAACAGTTTTTCAACAGTTTTTCAGTTCGTCACTCTTAGTCACATTAGTATTAATCACAGACTTCTGAAAATGTCTTGTTTAAATCCATTTTGTATTTTTAGTTGAGTTTTCAGACAATCTTAAACCTTTTTTTCTGTGTTTGCTAATGTGTGCATTGCGTCACCATGGCAACCGATGAGCGTTCCACCAATAGAGACACATGTACAACACAACAATGCAAAAAATCCAATATCTAGGTAAGTTAAAATTACTTAAATTAAGAGCATTTTATTTTATTTGAGAAAATTCCTTAACAAGTAACAAGTAAAATGATCTACCAATGAAATAAGTGTTTTTCTTAATTCAAGCATCATCAGATTTTGTTTCTTATTTTAAGTGCAAAGAGTTGTTTTTCTATGTAGCAAAATGTATTTTCATATTTTAAATTCAAAGTCTTGTTCCACTGGCAGATAATATAACTTGTCTGGTGAAATTACAAACTTTCTTAATTCAAGTCATCTTACTAGGTCTTGTTTTGTGCAATGAACCCGACAGCAAAGTACCAGTAGATGTTGTAGCGGTGAGTACCTGGCCTGGTCTTTGCTGCAGCTGGACTGGCTGAGGTCCACAGGGTTCTGGGCGGAGAAGACCCTCTCAGTGAGATCCACTCTCTGCTCCCCATGTCCCAGAGACAGCCTCCTGAACCAGAGCAGCACACAAGGCTCCCCGTTCAACCAGACCTGCAGCACAAGTACAAATGTGCATATGTGTGCGTGCAAAAGACTGGAATGAAGTGGACTAAGTGAGTGCGACGTCACCACAGGAACAAATTTGGAAGAGGAATAGTTCAACAGACAAAATAGCAAAATAAAAACACCAGGAGTTACAGAAAGAGGTGCAGGGGGGGGTGACAGTTTTCTAATCTTTTTAATGTAAAGTGAAGTGGAGTCGATGGAGCGGGAAGCTTGTCCATTCTCACTTTATATTTAGAAAGCGGCGGTTTGCAGGTTAGATATGCCCATTTATTTATAGTCTATGGTGTGTGTGGACACTTCATCTGTGGGTTGAGCAGCCAAAAATTGCACTCAGCTACTTTAAAATAATATCAGTAATAATGATAGTATAAAAAGTACAAAGTAGTCATCCAAGAAATTACTCATGAGTTCAAAAGTATTTGGGAAAACTGTAACTAATAAGAGTAACTTAAAACGTATCATCTGATTTATAATTTGATGCTAATGAATGACAAAACATTAAATAATGCAAAAAATCAGGTATTTTTTAAAGATAGACAAATTATAGAAAGAGAGAGATAGAAACATTTAATCATATTGGAAAGAGCTGTGCAGGAAACACAAATGTTCACATCATTTCATCATTTTGTCACTTGTAGACTTATTTACAGCTTTTACTTCAATAAAAATATTATTCAAGTAGGAGTAAACGTATGCTAACCTTTAGTGGCTGATGAGGAGTTGTCTGAAGTTTTCCGTTAAATCCATTTGTAAGTACAACACTGTAAGAAATAACACAACTTAAATGTTAAAGTAAAGATTTGTACATTTTAACTTGTCTGCTGGAGGCTCCGTCACCTGCTTGTTTCCATGGAGATGCACCTAGAATATTCCATAGTATTGAATCCCCATGGAGATTTGCAAGCCATATTACAGGTGAGAATGAATGTTTTTTAAAGATTTTTTTGAGCAATAAATAACACCTGTAGATGAATAAATGCTAGACAGATTACTTTAATACTGCGGCCAATTTAAACCAAAGCATTAACATCTCCAAGGAGACAAACAGGTCTCCAGAAAAGTTGCACACTGCACCTTTAATTTTAGAGTAGTTAGTGAAACAAAAGTAGTTTTTCACGTTGCAAAGGCATATTGTGGCACAGTAATCTCTGCACCATCAAATCAGAGGTCAGGAGATCATGAGGTCAAACATTCCTATACACATTCTCATCTCTAACCAGCCCACGGTGCGTTCAGGTGCCTGTTACCTGTGCTGCGTTTGTGGTCCGAGGCAGGAGCCCGACTGCAGAGTGCTGTACAAGAATATAACGGTAAATAGAGAAATCATGGCGTGGTGTGAGGCTAAACATGCTCCTCTTTGTGCATCTGTCTGTGTGCTATAATCCACTATAATCACTGTGGGACATAAGCCTCTGAGTGACAGGGCAACTGGCCAATCAGAGCCCAGAGATGAGCACAGACCCACCCCTTTCTCAGTTAAAGGGTCATAATGTTTCCTCATCAAAAATATACATGAAGCTGTGTTTTGTTTCATTAAGTTTGAATAACGTCTAATAAGAGTGAAGTTTTCCTGACTCTCACAATGATTGTCGCCTATACTGACCACCGACGGCCACTACTTTTCAAGGTGCATTGTGGGAAATTTTGAGTGCACTAGTTTTTCACTCATTTGCTCTATTCACGCTTACGTCACAAACCAGGAAGACGTTTGGAAAGATGTGATTATAGCTTCCGGTGGGCGCTCTTCGTGGTAGTAAGTCTGACAAAATCAAGGAAAAATAAGAAAATGTCCCAATTTTCTTCATCTCCATGTCACTGTAGTGTTCCGTTATGTTCGGCTAATCGACAATTCCAGCCATACCTCAGTTTTCATCATTTCCCCAATGACGCACAACTCCGAGCGCATTGTGTACATGAGATTTGAAGAGATGAGGGTGCCAAATTCAAGATGATACATATGCAGTGTTCAACTTACTGCTGAGCACATTTACTTCAGTGGGTTTTATCACAGTCAGTAGAGCCCAATGTCGGGAACTACACCGGAAGTTGTAATAACATCATTCCAAACGTCGTCCTGGTTTGTGATGCAATGTGGATAGAGCTTGTTGGACATTTGGACACCCCTAAAAATTGAATGACCCCTAAATAGTGCCTTAAATAGGGAATAGTGTGGACATTCGGACAGGAAGTAGTGGTGCTAACAGTGTAGTTTGCTCACACCTTATTACCTTCTGCAGCAACATACAAAAATGTGTAGATGGATTTTTGGACTTGTTCCAACAGGTTCCATGTCTCCTGTGTGAGGCCCAGCTCCGAGGGGCCTCACAGTAAAAGTACATATGTGTTATTAACATGTCTGAAGTGTCATGGAAAAACACTGGAAGCTACACCATTTAAATTAGTCTCAAATGACTCTCACATGTACACTGGGCTCAAACTCCTCTATTGTGCACTGAATTTATTATTACAAATAAAGTAACAAGAAAATACATTTAGTCAGTCCCCCCAA
>JACN01124137.1:0-11824 GCA_000787155.1 Scartelaos histophorus | reverse complement strand
CTGCGGAACATTCCAGACAAAGAGATAGAACCTGAGTGAAGAAAGTGTCCGACAGATCTCCACCAAAATAATAAAAAAGAGTGCACCTTTAAATTAATTGAGGTCGGGATTCAAAATTGACATTCAAATTGTCAAATCAAGAATGTTTAAATCTCCACGGCAACCAGAGAATGCAACACAAAATGTCTACGCATTTGCAAATTACACTGCCAATTATGACCCCACAACATACAAAGGGCAAGTTTTCAACGCGGCGGGCTTCCTCCATTTTCTCCCAGGTAAATTGTCTTGTCTGCAGGTGCTTTTTGCAACCATAAATGCCACTATTAAATCAAAATTACCCCGAGCTTTCAAAAGGTCCAATTACAATTTCAGAATCTTTTAGCGTTCTTTTTTTTATTTATTTTTTTCTTGCCAACTTCATAAAAACGTATAATTTGGAGTTTTCTGGGTATTTCTCGACTAATTGAAAAAAAAAAAAAGGACACTAACAATGGACTTAAAATCTTGTTCGTATCCTTTAGGGTCTTGTTGCTCCTGGTTGCCATGGTAACACACAGGGCTATCTTTTCTCCGGTTCAACCCCCGAGTAACGTAATTATTACCTTCATTAAATTTAAGATTAGACCAAAAATCTTGCCTTTTTTATTCATTGAAGTTTAAAATTCTTGATTAACGGGTATGGCATACATCAAGGTAATGCCATAACTGTTACCTAGCAACCACAATGTAAAGAAGGGCCAAAAATTATTGAAGTTACCCAATAATTATGCTGCGTTTCATTTATGCTTGGAGATTTGAAACTCAGACCTTTCTGTGTTTTAGTGACGACGTCTGAAAAACTGCACATTATAGTTTATGAACAATAATGACATACAACTATGACAACTATGACAAAATTGTGTAACATTTAAGCAAATTTTTAAATAACTGCTAATTACTTTGTCAGTCTTGACTAATTTACTAACCTAGACATTTTTTGGTTACATTAAAAAGGGAATTTTGAAACTTTTCTGGTTTATTTTCAAATGCTTTTCTCCATGGAATGTTTCGCACTATGGTATTAAACCTTTCTATCTTCACGGAGACAAAAGCGAACCAAGTTACAGGTCAGATCTATGGAGAGGCGAACCCGTTCTCAGTCAGCATGCCTGTTTTTCTAAGTTTCCACCAGAACAATGACATATCCTTAGAAACAAGCAAGTAACGGACCCCCAGGTTTTGGTTGGAGGATGGTTTTTTAACAAGGAAGCAAACCCCCCGCCCTCCGCCATGTCTGAGCAGATGTTTTAAACTAGTTGCAATATAGTTAGCTCGTGTAGTGGTTTATAAAAGCTAATGTGATGTGCGATTAGCATAACGGAGCATAACAGCGCCTTTTTAACTGCAGAGATGCACTGTGCAGGAGCTGGTTCACAGGAGCAGGTTGACAGGAGGGAGCCACTAAAGGAAAAATAACACAAGTTCTACCAATAAGTTCATGGATATTAAACTACTACAATACCCAGATTGCAGCAGTGAAGGACTTTTTAACTCAGAACCAGCTATTTTGGAATGTTGGCTGTGTTTCTGAGAAGGAACTCTGTGACTGTGGGGTGTTCAAGTGTACATTTACAAGCCGGACCTCCAAGGACAACTGGAACACTGCTTTAGGGAGAGAAACTGAGGAATGTTGGCTGTGTTTCTGAGAAGGAACTCTGCTTTAGGGAGAGAAAGAGAGATAATTCAAGTTTTTCTCAGTCGTCTTTGTGTCTCAGTGCAGGACGACTGGTCAGGGAGGGTCAGCAGATCCGGTGAAAGAGCTAAACGTGCCAACAGTCCCTCCTTTCACAGCAGTGTCCAGTGTCCACAACAGGAAAAGCCTCCTTTTTACTCCACTCTGGTGTTTCAGTTGGTGCTTCCTCAAAGTGTTTCCTCTGGAAGATCTTCGGCCACATTTGCTGCCACATTTGACGTAGCTAATAAAAATAAATGCATTGGGTCAAATGCATAATTAAATGGAAAAATGATACATATAAAATAATAACTGTAAAGGATTATACAATAAAAAAGACAGGTTAAAATTACATTAAGTATGCATAGTATGTAATTTATTTAGCTATATGTAAATATTTGTAAAGTTTTGTGATCAGTGTACAGAAGCAACCACATAATTTTTTAACCTACGTCATCAACAGGGGCGGGTCAATATAAGTTTTTCTTTTTCTCACTCCTTTTCGAGAAATGTGGTTTTCTGTTTACAATGTATATGTAGTATGTGTACGATTATTGTTTCACTCTTGGCACAAACTCGAAATAAAATGAATTAATCAGTCAATGGATACAAGAAACACAAACTGTTCATTTCACCAATCCAACAGTCCCTCATTTGTGTCGATTTAACTACACATGCTGCACTTCTTAGTTGGTTAAAGTCTTACGATGTGTTAAAAACTGAGCTCAAAACTCAAAAAGATTCAAAAGCTGTTCAGTGTAAAAGCCTGTCACTCCATTGCCATGTGGCACATTAACATATTATAACATTTTTATTTTGTTACATGGATGTTTAAACTTTCATCATCTTTTAACTTTTTTCATAAAATGCACAATTTGGAGTTTAGAGTATTTCATGACTAATTGAAAAAAGAAAAGAGGACACTAACAATGGACTAACAATCTTGTCTGTATCCTGTAGGGTCTCGTTGTTCCTGGTTGCCATGGTAATACTCGGGGCCATTTTTGCTCCGGTTCGGCCCCTGAGTAAATGAAGACTAATTGCATCTATGAAGAGGCCACTCCACGGAACAGCGGCCCCCAAAATAACACTGGAAACATCCAATCTCCCCTCTCCTCCATCTTTCGTCTTTTTGTTGATATATTTTGCCGAGGGTTACCTTAATGGGGTTTTTGTTGTCGTGGCAACGTGCTTTGGTACATCTTAGAAATAGGGTCTCGAAATATGGCCTTGTTAGTAGTTAGTGAAGTACTTTAATGTATAATAGACGGTCCATGTTTCACAATCATTTATTAGAATTATAAAAAGCATTCCTCGTGGACAGACCAAAAACCTTCTTGTCTCCATGGAAACTGCATGGAATTTGTATGTTCAACAGTGCGGCATTACATGTATCATTTTGAATGGTTTGCAATAGTTCCTCACTTACCATAGGCTTTCAGAACATCCTAATTATTCACCACGATGAGTTTATAAGAGCTTTTCAGAGGCCCGAGTGGAGTTTTGCCATCACAGTATTAGCTGTTAGCATTAGCTGTATAATATATAAATGGACAAAGCTAACCTGCTAGTCACTGCGTTCCAAATACAAAGTTCATGGGACTCCAAATTCGCCCCTATAACTGCTCACCTCTATGAGCTTAGTTAGTAAACTTGTCCATGTGGTAAAGCTAACAACAACTAGCATGCTAACGGAATATCCAACAACAAAAGCTCAAAAGCTGCTTATCAGAGGTGGATATTACCGAGTTACATTAAGGTATAGTTACTTGAGTGATTTTTTAAATAAATTTGACTTTTCAGAGTACTAGCAGGATACTTTTACTCCCACTTGAGTACTATTTAGTTTGAAGTAACAGCGCTTTGAGTCTACAAGTGATAGAAAGTCCGCAGTGCATCTTCCGATATGATGTAGTTTTTCTCATTGTGTCTCTTCTTTGAAAATAGCACATTTTGAGTGTAATTTAATTTAATTTTACATTCATTTACTTACTTGAGTACTACTTTTCCCGTATACTTTGTTTACTCTTACCTGAGTAATTTCTTGGACCACTACTTTGGACTTAAAGGTGGAGTGTCTTTCAAATGCTTTTCTTTGTCTGGAATGTTTCACAGTATGATAGACCGTTCAGTCATCATGGAGACCAAACCAGACAGAGTTACAGGTCAGATCTGTGGAGAGGCGACCCTGCTCCCAGTCAGAACGTCTGTTTTTCTGGCTGTTTTTGAGATATAAAACCATCTGCAGTTGAATAAATGTAAAGTGGAGCTGTTTAATGTCATACTGTGGAACATTACAGGCAGACATAACCATGGAAACCAAAACCTTACACAGTGCAGCCTGAAGTAGTTATATTTTGAAGTAAAGTTATCACAAATTTGACTTTTTACTTAACCCACCTCTGCTGCTCTTACAAATATCTGCCCGGAGCCAAGATGCAATTTGGGCCTTTTTATTACTATATTATCACAATTTATCCATTTATCTGATTTAATATTTTAAAACCACAGTACATCCATCACACAGGCAAATGAAATAAGTACAAAATTGCAAAGGAAATTGGGTTTATTGGAGACTTGATGAGAACATACTAGACAAATAGAAAACATTTTTTGCAGAGCAATCAATAAAGCTTAGTTATTTGGTTTGAAACGGCCGTCCTCTGCCCTGAAAACACACTAGTGGGTGGGAGTGGGGTTAGCAGTTGAACTGGGTAGAAAATGTTGTTTTTCTTCTAAGTCCTGCATTAGTCTCTGTTAAGTGTGGATGTATCTGGGCTTCACTGGAGCAGAACGTGGCCAGATGGGAGGGAGGTTACTAATGAAAATTTAGAGTAGATTTTAATCTTAAAAATAAATTTCGACGCTGCTGCCATAAATTTGTGTTTGCACGCTCGCTCACCCAGAACAGGTACAAATCATGGGTGACTTTTCCACAGAGGTTAAGCTCCAAGTGAAAAATGAAAAAGGTGTACTGCGTAACTTTTCTGGTGGAGGGTCAGCTTACTTGTTTTGAAAATACATGTATTACATTCACTACAGATGTAACCTGTAAAATGACTTTATGTCTCATGATGTTTCCATGGAGAAAGATAAGTTTAAAATTCTACTGTGGAACATTCCAGGCAAAACAATAACATGTGCAGTGTGCTAGCAGTGTCTTAACAACAGAACTTGTTTAGTCCTGGATTAGGTCTGGGTTTAGTTTTACGTTAGATCTTGGTTAGAACTGGATTAACCTGAGTTAAAATTCTACTGTGGAACATTTAGTCCTCATTAAGATCTGGGTTAGACCTGGTTTAGTGCAGGGTTAGACCTGGTTTAGTGGAGGGTTAGACCTGGGTTAGATCTAATTTAGACCTGGTTTAGTCCTCATTAAGATCTGGGTTAGACCTGGTTTAGTGCAGGGTTAGACCTGGTTTAGTGGAGGGTTAGACCTGGGTTAGATCTAATTTAGACCTGGTTTAGTCTTGGTTTAGGTCTGGTTTAGTCCTAGGTTAGATCTTGGTTAAGCCTGGTGTAGTCCTGGGTTAGACCTGGTTTAGCCCAGGGTTAGGTCTGGGTTAGATTTAATTTAGACCTGGTTTAGTCTTGTTAAAACCTGGGTTAGTCTTGATTTAAACCTGGTTTAGTCCTGGGTTAGACCTGGTTTAGCCCAGGGAGAGGTCTGGATTATATCTGAATTAAACCTGCTTTAGTCTGGTTTAGTCCTTGTTTAGTCTTATCTTAGATCTGGTTTAGCCCTGTTTTAGATCTGGGTTTAATCCGATGTTAGATCTCGGTTAGACCTGATTTAGTTCTAGGTTTGATCTTGGTGCCACTTGGTTTAGTCCTCAGTTAGATCTTAATTAGACCTGGGTTAAACCTGAGTTAGACATGGTTTAGACCTGGTTTAGTCCTCATTTAGAACTGGGTTAGCACTTGAGATATCCTCCTAGTTCTAAATACAAACTCAGTTCTTCGCAGTGTCTGTGAACACATCACTGATGCATTGCACCTGTAGTTTTAGACCATATTTTAAACAAAGCGCTCCTTGTATTCCAACCTTCTCCTATTCCCCATCTGCCGGGTTAATCATCCACTAACAAGGCCGTTCTAACCGGCCTGGACCTAAACTCACTCTACAGAGAGGGGTTTTTCATCTAGTCCATGACTGCTCCCTCGCTTCACATATGCTCCAAAAGAAAGACCTCCTCACCAGCAGGAGGCCACATTTAAGAACGTGAAATGAACTGCATATGACAGGTTAGACTGCTCCTTTCACCACATCATTAACGCTCTTATAATTAAAATATGACAAATAAAACCTTGCCTAGTGTTTTTTCTAGTTTTTGGAATTCTGACTAATTTTAATACTATGACTTTAAAAATCTGTAGATCCCCAATATCAACTGATTAAATTGTCTTATTACATCAGTTTCTATGTCCAACTGTGATAACAACTGAACCGATACTTATCACTTAGTCATTACATGATCCAGCTAATTTTTCAGTATCTACACCGATATTCGATACCAGCACAGCAACTATAAAGTTATCAGGCATCAAAACTTGTATTCTGTGTGTAAATTGCACAATAGTTATGATTAAACTAATGAAAATAAATGACTAGACATTTATTGTGTTAAATTAAAGTTTAAATGCCAGAAAAAAATAGTTATTTGCATATACTGCCTTTTGGATAATTTTTTTTCAGCATTTATGACATAAGTTGTGTTTTTTTTGTGTAAATTTCTAATTTCTTTTCCACAAAATTCTATGTAATGGTCCTATATTGCATCACACATGTTTGAGTAACTCCTTATTATTAGTCTGTCTACATCTTTAAAGCTCAAAATGCAAAATTCCAGCTTGTGATGTCATGAAGTGGTAATTTTCAAGCTACTGTTTTCTGTTTTTGATGAGAAAACAATATTTTAACATACAGTAAATCAGAAAATAGCACAATATGAGCATGAACTATGATGCATACATATTATTACGCATTTATGGCGTATTACCCCACCAAACCAAGAAAAAATTGAAAAAAAACCCCCCATAAAATACTGTCATGTTCCCTTTAGATTAGCAAATGCCCCAAAAGTAAGCGAAGATTTTTTTTTTTCATACAATTATTACATTAACTCCATTCAGGTCACATGGGGAGCTGGAGTGCGTTTTTGATTAGCTTGAGTAATTTTCGTTTCCGTGGCGACAATTTGAACAGAATTCGATTTTTATGTAGAGTACACTCCAAGTCATTTCTTTCATTTTCCGGTAAGATACAGGTAATTTGGACTCTTCAGAAATTAGCGAAATTGCACAGTGCTAAATGAAAAATTGCAGTGAAAAGATTGAAAAATTCTATGCTTTTGTTATTTTTGCGAATCGAATTTTGCTTCCATTATTGTTAAGTACCAAATGGACCCAGCCGGAAAAAAAAAAAAAAAAAAAATCCAACAACAATAATAATAATGAATAATGAAAAGTAAATAAATGTTATGACTCAGCTCCTCATCTTGGCTCACCATCTTGAGAGGAAAAGGATGTTTTAGCTAGTCCCTGAAAAATGTCAAAATGCTGAGACAGTTTAAATGTACAGTCGGGAACAAAAAGACATTAAAAGAGTTCCAGACATTTCCAGATATATGGGGATGTCAATAAGGGCCCAGTGCCCACAGCAGGGGGCAGTGGGTGTGTGTGAATGTGTGTGTGGGTTAGCATCTTGAGTCACTATGAATACAATTTCCACAATATTATAACCTTTTGTCATAATAACAGTCACAGTATCATTCATGTACATGTAGAAATATTTGTCAAAATCAATATCAAGAGTACTCCATAATAAAATATATTTCATTAACCATAGGCAACAGTTCATTTTAACAATCTTTATTAGCTTTAGCAGAGTTAGCCATCCATATGTCAATAAAGGGCATTAGTTAAAATACATTTAGCACCTTTGACAGTGATCACATATATGAATAAATGGGAACAAGTGCAGCTAGCGCTAGCACCGGCTCACAGGTCTGTATGACAATGCATTGAATTGGAGCGCTAGCTTTAGCATTAGCACTAGGTCTGGCACTCACACAGTTCCACTTGGTTAAATTACTCAGGCACATAAGAGCACTTGGTCATGGAGGCAAGAGGCATCTGCATAACAGTTACTTTGGAGAACTTTTTGAGAAAGAACAGTAAGGTTTTAAATAACAATCGCCTACCTGCTGCAGCTCAGTAACACCCGCGGCCGACACAGCACACAACTGAGTACTAGCGGCGGCCATGTTTAAATGTCTCACGGCAATTGATAGTTGATAGAGACGGTCCATGGGCAGAAAAATACCTGGGTTACAACCATAGACCGTATACATGAATGGACATAGCTAACGCGCTAGCCACAGCGTGCCAAACAGGAAGTGCTCCAGGAGGCTCTTCCGGCTCCTTCTGACTCTGGCTCTCATTGACTTACATTAGGATCTTGTGGCTCGTCTCTCTGGACCTGCTGCTGTTTTGGCCTAGTCATCTTGGTCTTAAAGTGTTCTTATTAACCCGCTTTACATGATCCTGAATTTTTTTCATGGTTTTTTGTTTGTCAAAAAAAATCCTATTCATAACAGATCCTGGCTCCAGATTCTCTCCTGTAACCGTTAGCATCACGAGTGGCACTGAACTCTATGGGTGACGTCACACTAATTTTTTATACAGTCTATGGTTACAACTGGGTTAAATCTGAGCTTGACATGGTTTAGAACTGGTTTAGTCCTCATTTAGATCTGGGTTAAAGCTGGTTAAGAACAGCTCTCGAGATAATCTCCTAGTTTTAGACATAAACACATCTTTCCAGTACTTTTTGTGAATACATCATTATTGCACTGTACCTGTACTTTTGGACCATATTTTAAACAAAGCACTCCTTGTATTCCTTGAAATTTGTACTGTAAATTGTGTATTTTTGTAATTTTCTTCTTTTCCACAAAATGCCATTTAAATGATGAGCTTTAATCCAAGTTAGAGTGTTACCTCATCAAACACATACCTCCCATTCTTCTCCCCCTTCAGAGCGCTACCACGACACAACGATCAAATGTGTATTGTGCTTTTTTATGTTTATGGATAGTTGTGTAGTTGATTGAGTTGTTGAATAGTTTAATAGTCGTGTGGAAGGACTAACCGTAAGGAAGGTTCGAAACATGTACAGATGACAGCGAAAACATCTTCAGGCCTGTTTCTGGTGAGGGAACAATGTTCTAATATGGTAGAAAGCTAAAAAAAAAAAGTCTCTTGAAACATTTTCACCAAGTTATAGCTGTTTGCACATTGATAGCGCACAGTAAATGCGAAGGGAAACAGTTATAGCATGGTTAAAAGCTAAAAAAAAAAGGTCAATGTAGCAGAATATGTCTTCTCTAACCTTTATTCACTTTAATTTGCATTCCCCTTTTACAATGATTCTTAGCATTATATTTCATGACAAATTTATAATTTCATTTGTGGTAGGTCTATTTGCAATCTTCTGCTTTGACTTTTGACTGTTATTTTGTTATTTTTAAAGAACAAATATGGTGCGTGTGTCTGTTATTTTCTAAGAAGTTAAAATCTATGACACCCTCAAATCATTACGTTAAAATTTGGACATTTTAAATCACTATATTCCTCTAAAACGACGTAATAATGTCAAAATAAAATGAAAAAGAAAAATGAAAAAGAAAAGTAGGCAATGACAACGAAGGCTAAACGGAAAAATTGAGAAACTAAGTGATTAAAGATGATTCAAACATGTATGAATCCCTCCAGATGCAACTTCAGAGGGTAAATGAGAAGGAAACAACTATAACGTGGTTAAAACTCGGAAAAGTAAACTTTGCATGAAAGGTTAAGACATTTCTGACAGTTTTAATTATGTTTATGTGCTACTTTACACAATATTAAAGAGCCTTCACTTTTGTTTCCCTGCCACATGTTTCCCCTTTGTTCACTTCTGTCTAATTACTCACCTTGTATTCCCAGACCTCCCTTCAGTCGCGTAAATATTCCGCCGTAGCTCGCGTCTCGTTGCTAACCTGCGTCTTTAATATTTCCCAGTTGGAGGAAAAGCTGTCGAAGTTCATTAGCCCGAGCCTGCGCAACCTCAGAGCGTCCGGGGAGAGGCTACCTGGTGTAGACTGTCAGAAACGTCAACCCGACCCCAACCCGGGCCTGATCTTAATACATTCAGACAAGGCCTAGCGCCAAGTAGCCAAATCAATGGAGCGGAGCAAGGTCAAGGCGTAGACAGCTACTTACCGGAGAGAGGGAGGAAGAGGCGGAGGAGAGGGCGGAGGAAGATGGAACCGAGCACTCCGAGCGTCTTCCGTGGGGTCGGAGGGAACAATGGAGGGAGGTCAGGGAGGTGGAGAGGTGGCCGGACAAACAAAAGGGTCAGATGACGGATGGCGAGTGCATAATGAGTGGAGTGAGGCGCAGTTGTAAAAGATGGAGTTGGGGAATGGGTTTATTTTTATTTAGCGCTTTTCTACGCCCAACGGGCACTTGAATGTGTCTAAATCAAGGAGTGGGCTGTGTGTCAAAGCTAATGCTAACTAATGTCGCTAGCGTCGTTACTTAAGGCATGGCGATAGCTAAAAGATGGGTTTTAAAATTGTGGAAATTGGATTCTTCACCTCAATTTGAAGCCTGGCTCAGGGAAAGACTGAGGTATGAGGTTTCATTATGTATTATTTGAATTTGTCGTGGACCCGTAAAAAAAAAGAATTTAACAATGTTGTCAAATTATGTAATTGTGCACAATGTATATGTATACCCCATTGTGTTTGTATGTTCTTTTATTTTTTTCTCTATTGTTTATTTTTCATCTTTAATTTTATTTATTTATTTATTATTTAACTGCTTAATTTACATGTTTTTGTTATGTAGGATATGTAGAATTTGAATTTAAATGTATTGATTTATTTTTTATTTATTTAATTTATATTCATTTCCTCTGTGATGTGTGTGTATGTGATGCTTACAGAGTGTTTTAATGATTATTTGGCCCCAACTTTAAACTTGTCATAGTCACTGTTTTTTTTTTTTTTTTCTGTTGTAGAATTTTTGATTTGTTCTAAACTGAAAATGTCAATAAAGAAAGTCATTAAAAAGCTAACTAACTAAGCTAACTATTATTAAATGTGTAAAATAGTGTGTAAGTGTAAATATAAAATAACAATTTTAATTAACTAAAGTATAGGTCATTGATTTTATGTGTTGATTGGTGGCATTAATATTTAACCCAGCTCAGATTGATATGTGCATAACTCTAAAGTGAGTTCTACACATTATCCAACTGGGATGTGATGTGGAAAAAGACGGATCGTCATGACGATTGTTTGAATCTGATTGGTGGAAGCTTCATAAAAGCGAAACAAGCCAAACAATCGAACTTTTCTTTGCTCCACTTGAGAAAAAGTTCAGACATCTCCCCTGTCCACAAACGCACAAAGCTCACAAACTAAATAGTCCGTATTGACAATCACGATTTTTGATTCTTTTGGTTCCTTTAGTGCTTCGCCTTTGGCTTCTGCACAAACTTCTGTGCTGCAATGTGATTTTTACACCTCCTGCTGGGAGGATTTAAACTTTACCACAGGAGTATCTAGAGGTGCATTCTTGTGATAGTAGTAGGGAGGGGACAAAATTCCCACAAGATCTTGCACACATGAGAAAAATTATAATTTTATAATTTCACATTTGGATTGGACATAAAAGGGGAGTTCCAAAAAGCAGTACTAGAATGGAAACTAAAATATGAAATCAAATAATTAAATGGCCAAAACTGGAAACTGAATCGTGAAATCTTGTATAATTATAATATGAAACTCTCATCTTGGCTCGTTCTCGTGGACTCGTATCTTATCTCGTCTTGGGGGAATTGTGTCTCATTCCATCCCTATTAATTCACGTTAAAAGCATTCACCTCATTTGTTTAGTCTTTAACAACCCGCTGCTTGCTGTACACTTCCCCACGTTTTAATTTTTTTGACTTTGACTTTGAAAAAAACATAAAGCCGGGCGTACATTCTACGATATTTTCAATTGTTTCACTTACCCTCAGCTAGAGACACAACTTCAACAGTGCGAAACCTTCATGAG
>KN504600.1:6665-23235 GCA_000787155.1 Scartelaos histophorus | reverse complement strand
CCTAACAGCTATTTAAAAATGTAAAAATGTGGAGGAGCAGTGGCGCTAATCTGAGCTCCACCTGGAGACTCAAGCTCTTCATCTCCCTGAAATCTCAAACATGCATTTATCCCACATTTCCCTCTTCACAAAGCTAAACTAAACCGGTCTATGACATAACTATAACTATATTTTATATCTTTTAACTACTACATGATATTGAAACGGTCGAATGAAACAAAATGCAACTCCAGGTCTGTTCTTGACAAGGTTACAACATTATAACATGGCTTAACCTTGACAAACCCTCCATCTGACCTGTAACGCTTCTAATGACACTATTGTACATTTACTCTTATACTCTTATATTTATTATAATATACGAGTTTGCCAAAAGCTCTGTTTGTCTCATGACCTACAGCTGCAGTCGATAAATTGTAGTTTTGTGTCTAACCACTCATCTCCATTTGCCTATACATTTCTCACTGATCAAAGCGGTGTCAGCAGCTTTTTTGCAATCTCTGCTTATAATATTTCTTCATTTAATATTTTTCCCTGACAGCATTTGGCTCGGCGAAACAAGGAGCTCTCACGTACGGATTCATCGTTTGCGAATCAATTTGGGATCGGTCTGATTCAAGACATTCGTGCTTGCTTTTCAGAACCGTCCAGCCGACCCGTGTGACTGACGCAGCAGCTGAAGACCTCAGGCAACACTCCGGACGACCAATCTCCCCATGCGTAGATCTCCGTAAATCGTCCATCAAGAGGAATTTCGTTTTGCTCCTTAATGCGGTTTACGTGTTGTTTTGGAAGCCACAGAAATGACGGGAATTTTGGTGGGATCGGAGCGTGGACGAAGCGTGCGCAGTTAATGTTATCGTCAGCAATTAGCTTCATTCATCGAATTGGCAGGAAGTGAGTGACTGGACACGTTGAAAATGAAGGCGTGTTTCTGCAGACCGGTGCCAATGCTGGGTAAGATCAAATAGTCCAAAGCGCGCCGTTTGCCAAGGACTGCAATTAAAGCGCATTCCAGTTCAGAGCCGATGTCGGTTTTAAATGTCTCCAAAATTTTCTTTTAAACAATTGTGGAAACAGTATGGATTATTAACATGTGTGTCTACTCAGGTTGGCCGCACAAGAAATGCACCATTCTCCTTTGATGAAAGAGCTAATAAATTATCATATTTGTCAAGAAACATACTTGAGTGAAAAGAATAGTATTTTGTTTCATAATCATAATGGAGAGTCTTTTTGCAACAGGCTTGAATAGTATTTACATCAACAATTTTAAAACTCTTATCAAGCAGAAAGGATAAGAATAAGGATATTTTGCAGAAAAATAAAAGCAGACTATGCATTTCCATGTGTTATGTTGGACCAATGTCGGTAGAAGACGCAAAGAATTCCACTTACAAATCACTTAAAGACATGTTAACGTTCGCAAATTTGAAAGGGAAAATATAAAAGTAGTTTACTGCCATTGAGTTGTAAAGGGGTAAAATATACTCCAAAGCCATGAAAAGAGTTCTGAGAGTTCATCAAATCTAAAGCAGTCTAGACTTGGATGCAAGCTGACACTGCAGGCAGAGGAATTGTATAACCATAAACGGCGCAACGACTTACTAATGTTTAAGGCACTTTTATATTGCTCTGAGCTTGTTGTGATTTTATAGTGGTTTTTGCTCCTTTTATGAGTTAAGAGGCGTTTATTAAGATGACAAATGGACATGGGATCCAGCAGCTGTAATTATCACCAGTGCTCTGTTTACATTACACAGAGCTGAGCCAGGCCTCACATCTCCCTCACAGCCCCTTAAGTATTTGATACCCTGCATCACGCTGTGTTTACGATACCGCCAATGCCTTTATTACTGTGGGCCTATCATAACAGTTGGGCACTTGCTTGGGGCCCGAGGTGGCAGGCAGTCTTTAGATGAGAGAACATATACATGGTGATGGATGTAATCCTCTCCCCTCACTGCCCTGCTGTACACTGTAAAAAGCTCAGAATCATCCGCCTTTCAGGGGTTTCCCCACATGAAATCTTATCTTACAGCTAGAATAATTCGTTTGATATGTGTGAGCTCACAAACTCACAGTAGAATCAATTTTGTCAATTTCTTTTAGCAGGAAAAATGTGTACCTGGCAACACGGTTGGGCCTGGCTGCCAGTGGTTCAGAGACTCGACCAATCACAGGACGATGGCGGTTTGGGTGGAAGTGCAGTGCCCGACCAACCAAAACCAACATGACAACACCAACAAATGCTCCTGCTGTTTTGACGCTTTGCCTTCCCAGTGAACAAATACTTGTCATGACGTTCCACTTTTCCTGTTTATTTTTAGGGACCCCCTTTCTAGGTTGAAAATGTGTAAACCTAATTCAGATTAATTCAGAGTGATACCAATCAGTCTGGTGTTTGCCAGTGTAAACGGAATCATGGGGGCACATGCTTTATGTTCACCCAAGCAATTTGATCCCAACTAATGCACAATGCTTTTAAGTCTTTGACCAAAAGTGGAACTAAAAACCAAATGACCGTGTGTAAGTTGGTTGCATGATGTATTTTACAGTGCACTCGCTCCCTGTACCGGTCTGTTTAGCCCCAGATCCCTCTTCAAGGCTGTGAACCCACACAGCACTGTGGACTGCTTTCATGCCTGTTGACTCCTGAGGCTCTGATGTCATAATGAAGGGACTGGTGCTTTGATACGGCGCCTCTGGAATTTCATGCTCCTGTGTGTGGAACAGGCTGAGGCGCTCAGCTGGCAGGTACAGTAGAAACTGGAGTTTTATTAGCTCTGCCCATGGGGATTAGCGAGACTGGGAGGCAGGGGCCAGAGGGGCGGAGCAGCCTGACCGGCGGCAGCACCAGGGCCCATCACACTACATCAGGGCCCCCCGGGGCCACCAGGCTCCTGAGTCCATTCATCCTCACAGCCGCATTTCTCACGCCATCTAATGTGAGAGTGTAACACCAAATCTGATAATCTCCTCCAAAGACTGAGGAATCCAGGGCAGTATATTACTGTGGCAGGCACTTGACATGATCCATACACAGAGATCACTGTTGTTCAGATCGGTCATAATAAAGTCAGAAGGAAAAGGGCTGCAAGCTGCAGTGACCATTCCCAAACAAGGTTATACAGTGACCGCAGCTTAAAAACACCAGTCCAGAGTGCAGAGGGATGTCTGTAGGTAACTCACTTAGAGTAATGCCAGAGCAGTTGTTGAGGTACATGTAACAATAGTAATAAACTGCAGGAGCTTGAGGAGGAATCAAAGAGAAGTAGATGTTGGACACACATGTTTGGTCAGCGTCTGTCTCTCAGTCTAAGTCTTTACTAAGTCAAACAGGCTGCTCCATGACAGGACATCAGCAGAACAAAGTCACATATGTCCACTCTTACTTTTAATGATGTAATGTATTTGACCACAGCTAGAGGGGAGTAGCAATCAGCCGGGATAGATGACGTTCAGGAACACTCCACGGCTCCGGGCTTCCTCTGAAAGGCATTTGTCACGGCTCTACACTACACACACATTTAAAGTGACAGAGACGTGTAAAACCTGAGGACTGAACTGCTCTTTAAGGCTCTAATCGAGATTACAGATTACAATTTAATGACAATATAAGAATTTGTGCCTCTTAATAAATATTCAGATTATGATTTGCTGATTTTATGGAAGTTGTCAAACAAATTTTACATTTTACATAACTACACTTTAATTATGAAGATATAAAATTGTTTATTAAAATGATTCAGGCTTTGTAACGAGTTGTGTTTTGCTTGTTTTTGTTTGTTTGCTGTTTACACATGTTTTGCACACAAACCCTGCATATTTAGGCTGAGCTCATCTATTAAAACAGAAAACACTCTGTTCCACCTTGTGATGTCATGTCCCATTGCATTTCTAAACACCAAATGCCTTTGCTAGAGTTTTTTGGATGATTTTACTGCTGAAATTGCCAATCTCTACAGAGCTAGATAAAAGTAAAAGGAAGCTGTGCAACTGAAAACTACCACTTTATGACATCACAATGTAGAACTGAGCGTTTTGAGCTTTGAAGGTGTAGAGAGACTAAAAAAGGATTAGGTTGGAAGTCAAAGTTTTAATTATGTGGCTTCTTAATGTTACCATATACAAAACTGTTACACATTTTCAGTTTAAGGGCTATTGCAAGCAGAGAGATGAAAATTCTAATATCACTGTTGATAACAAAAACATGCACAAAATCATGATTATTTTTACAAGAAATGCAAAAGTGATGATGCACATTATGACTAACTCAATTATTTTAAATTGAGCACAAATAAAACATTCCCAAAAGAAAAGAAAACAGAAATATCAAATCTCTTTTATGAAACAAACAAACAAAAAAATGTTTACCTTGTACATAAAGCCTCTAGTGCCGGCGCCGAGGGACATTAGCTCACATGCAATTTCTCCTTTTTTTTCAGCTTTCTCTGCACGGTGGAAATAAGCAGATTATGTGATGGATAGGCCTCTCGGGAAGACGCTTTGGATGCAGGCAATTACAGGCTGTGTCTTCCAACAGCCGTGTCAGATGACAATTTCATTAGCTCAGATTAGGGCTGGATTGCACACGTTACAGCGCGTTATTGCTCTTTTCTGCTTGAAGGAGCCACCGGGCTGCCTTTGACGAGACTTGGCACACGGAGCAGCGGCGGTGTCCTCACGCATTGACATATAAACAAATTATACCAGGAAAGAATAAAATGAAACAAAACAAGACTATTGAAAGGATTAATCTACAACAGTGTTGGCTATACATGCACATGGTTTGTTTAAAGGTTTGAGTCGAAAATCTGAACCTTGAAATATATTGTTAGTGTGAGTGGACTTGCCACTCCACTGATCTGACATGTACCGTATCTTTCAGACTATAAGGCGCATCTAAAATCATTAAATTTTCTCAAAAATCAACAGTGCACCTTATAATCCAGTGCGCCAATCCAATAAGGGCTTAAAATAGCTCAAACATGAACCTCCAAATGCAGAGGGTGAACGAGAAGGAGAAACAACTACAACATGGTTAAAAGCTCTGAAAAGTTGCATTGTAAATCTGCTTTAACAAAACACTCCAACAGATGTAGGTTATTTTGTTTCCAACTTCATATCTCCATCGAGCAAATTTACAAAGTTGCACATGAAGTGTTAACAGTCTTCAGATTTTACAGAACTGCGATTACTGTATTTTTCGGACTATAAGGTGCATCTAAAATCATGACATTTTCTTAAAAATCAACAGTGGCCTTATGTATGACCTTTGGTTGTGTTTAACCTCCAACCGATTTGATGTTGTCCACATTAGTCTAATAACGTATTAGTGGGCGAGTCAGGAGGAGTAATATGTTCCACATATAGAGGGCGACTGTGCAACATACCGGTAGTTCTGCCGTGTGCTGTACAAGGACCCAAAATGCACCTGTTAAGAGACATGCACCATGCAGATTTCAGGTTTTGTATTTTAGTGTTAAAACTGAACAATGTTGAGAGGGATCCGGGCATGTTTGATGCCCAAATCACCAACTGTTAAACTTGTATTTTTGTGTTAGCTACAACTGAGAGTTATTGTAAATGACCTGAATAAAGTTCGATTTATCCGATACGCGTTTTGTTTCTCTTATTGTGCCTTATAATCCGATGCTCCTTATGTGTGGAAAATGACACAACTGACATATTATTTGATACTGCGCCTTATAATCCAGTGCACTTTATAGCCCGAAAAATACAGTAACTAACCCTGATGGTGTCACGTGCTTCCCTTCATGAACATTCATTTGTCATTAGGGACGAGAACCGAAATACTGTCATATTGTACTGTCAAAAGTCTCACAATAACACCGCCCTTATGTCATGGTGGGAAAATAGACTAAAACTACATATACCATGATCCTTTGCTCTGTTTCAGTCCAATCTACATGATGAAAAAACTATTATTAAGCACTTTCTGACAGAAACGTAGCATATTCATAAGCTTCCAACACATATCGCAATAAATATTGTACTGTGAGATGCATATTGTGATAATATCGTAACAAGAGATTACGATTTTGTTACATTCCTATTTGAACGTTTGTGGTTCAGACTTTTGCAACTCAACAAGTGTGTTTTGATGAAGGAAATAAACTGAATGTGATATAAACTGGAAAATCTGGGGTTTCTAAATAAGATCTCTGACTTATAACTTTACCCAACCTCCAATTTACACCAAAGCAGAAGCAGCAGGAGTTGGGTTTCATTTTCTGCGGTTCGACAATTTACACCAGCAATGTCCATACATGGGTCCAAAGAGAATAATTACACTACATGCTGCTCAAATGAGGTTATAGTTCTGGAGTATTACTTACTTATTGGAATACTTGCATGCTTAGGACTTCCATAGCTGACCGTGGATTATGTCAGAATCCACTCAAGGGAATTGGAAACTGGGGTAAGCAATTTTAGTTATTTAATTCATTTTTTCATAAAACAGCTTGAAAAATCAGGTGCCCAAGCTTTTTCTTTGACTCCTTAAAGACATATGTCCAAAACTAAAATCAAATCATCAACCTCTTCATTATTTAAAACGTTATGTGGCGTATATCACTGGCATATAATATTATAGTAGTGATGTACATTGATATGGCGGTGTCCTTATACAAAGTCAAGGTTCAGATTTGACTCATCTGCCGTCATACTTAATGTTCTCTAATTTCCTGATACCCCATTCATTGCTGTTCTTAGTATAGCCTCTGCATGTTTCTTCTCAGTAACACTTGGAGACATTTCACATCTGATTACAATTTATGGCTGCATTTCTGAGCGTTCACCATTAATCTCTGATAGCCACTGCTCACTTCCCTTTCTTCTCTTGTGTCATTGATACAAGACCAAGAGGGGAAAAAAAGCAGTTGATGAAAACCTGATTGGAGTGATAAGCGGTTTTGGCTGCACTAAGAATAGGTCTCGCAACTAAACTTAAAGAAGCAGTGAAAGCAGGTCCAGTTGAGGTAACCTTTTTCATGCATATTTTAAATACCACTTTTTGCTACTAGAAAGACATCAACGAGTCTGGCGAATCGCTAATAAAATAATTAGTCAAATGATTAGGGAAAAAAGTTGGATTTGAATTTATAATGTCTGTTTTTGCTGGAAGGAGATGAAAAGTACGTTGTTTGAACCCGGTAGCCTCTAATCAACGAAAGCAATTTATCAAGCACGCACAGAAGGGAAATGTTGAATAAAAGATTTCATCATTCAAGAAATTTCCCACAGTTACTAGAGTTTTGTTTTGGTGCTTTTATTCTAACTCGAAAATGTATCTGGTCAAGTGCAGCTGTTTCGCCTCAGAACATCTCAGCGCATTAAGGTGAAGGTCTTAGATTTTTAAGCATTCATGATATAAAAAGTTAGCATCAAAAACATACTTGCTGTGTCACGTTCAGAAATTCTTCAGATAATCCTAGTTTATTTATCTTTCTTCATAGTTTTTCCATTTTTTTGCCTCGGAAATGTTACATATCAATTAGAAAACATATTTAAATGATTCAGAATGTCTTTGTCTTGCACCTTTGCAGTAACTTGATCTTAGACTTGGACAAACTTTATTGATCCACAAGGGAAATTATTTGGACGCAGTAGCTCACACATCACAATGTAATATAATAAAGAGCCAAAATATAAATAGTAATAATAAACTCTAAATATGTAGCAATAAACAGGTGTCAAATAAGGAATAATTATATAAAAGTATGTGACGTAGTACCCCCTTCGAAGTCCGCGCTAACCTAGACACGCCCAAACACGCCCGCGCTGGTCACTTACCTGTTTCATCCACTTTGCTCCGTGTTCCGCTCATTTTCCCGCGCCCGTCCGTACGGTTCGCTCCCCGCTATAGTTCCTTGAACACCACCGCAGACGTCTCGGGTGCACACAAGTCCACTGTTGAACCATCCATATCCATCATTTTGTTCGCCAATAAACTTTACCAGTAAACATCTCCCGACCGCGCGCTTCACTGTCAAACAGAGCAGCTTTCGCTCACTTCCTATTTCCGGGTTCGCTCGCGGGACACCAGCGTCTGACGTCACAGTGACGTCACCACCAAGTTTTTTTTTTTGTTTTTTTTTTCTCGCAATAGAATATACATATTATTTTCCCTAGTGCTGCTAGCGGTGCAGAGACATGGCCATGTTGTTTAATATATTTTTGTGTATTTTCCTATATTTTTGCTGTCACAATTGATATGGGTTTTAGTGGAGAAAACCCTTAATTTTGTGTTAATTGGCTTGGGGGAGGAGCTTTGGGGGGATTAAAGAGCCACTCTCCCTCCCTCAGTCAGTCTGGGACTAGGACTCGTACAAGGAAGGTAACAACCTGCATTATTGTAGAGACTATGAAGCATATTGCGTGCGTGCGTGTCCCCCAGAAGAGAACCCCGTCACAAAGTACATGTGCAAGTCAAAATAAAATAGAAAAATAAGTAATCAAATCTCAGGCAGTGCAACAATGATATGATCATTGACAGGAAAGAGGGTTATCTGTTACATTAGAGTTGTATAATCCATTACATAAGGGTAAGTTGTACATCTGTATGGAGTATTGTATGACTGTAATCCTGTATCTCTTGTGTATCTGATGTGCCTCAGCTTCTGTGAACCAAATGACCACAGTTCTTGATAAAGTGATTGTGCCATTGACCAAGTCCGCTACATGAACTGCCCCATGAAAGAAAAACAGCAACAAAAGATATAAATGGTAAATCATTTGAACTCTTTAATTTTCACGCAGAGCTCCCTTTGAAATAATTCTGTTGAAGAGGAGTTTAGGAAGGTTGGTCTACACCAGGGGTCGGCAACCTTTATTATCAAAAGAGCCATTTTGCCGCCTCTTTTACCTCGTGGGCAGGTGTGTTAGTGCAGGAGGTTGAATTTGCTTCCTGTGTCTGTCTGGGTTTCCACTACAAACTCCCCCATCAACCCAAAACACACCCAACAGATAAAATCTTCCAACTAGTATAATTCTAACCAAGCCAGAGTAAAGTGAAACTGCTCGCACGCGACTCACTTACAATCAACGACAAGTAGCACATCCCTACAGTCCCACATTCCAGATCCTTTGACTGCACATGGACTCGCAGCTGCTCGGAGTTTGAGGAGCTTCCAGCCGCGGTCCTTGCACTTGATCCAGCCCACTCCCAACAAGGTGTCCCCGCGATGGGCCAGAGTCGGCGCTGAAAGACGCTAGGCTCCGCTCGCTCCTGCCAAACCTCCCCTGGCTCATCAGTCCACAGAACACTCAGTGAGAGGGCTGCCAGTGGTTCTGAGCGCAATCACAACCTTCACATTTGGCCCGGGATCAGTCCGGCGCGAGGGTCTCTTCAGGAGCCAGTTATTTTGTATTTTGCATCACATCAATCACGTTCTCTTCCACATTCTTTTTACTGACTGTTTGGTAATGGATTAAGGCATTCACTCACCGCAGTGTTTTGTATTTTGTATTAGAGGAATCTGAGGTATGTTTAAATGTGAACCACATTATAATACAGGCTTGTACTATATTATTTTCTTCTTTCTCAATTGTTTAGATCATTAAAAACATGCCTGGAGCGTTTGTTTCATTCTCACATTTAACACATGTACTCTAAAGGTAAAAGGGAACTTAAAAACTACTACTTTGTGACACCATAAGATAAAACAGAGCATTTTGAGCTTTAAATGTGGACAGAATGATGATAAAAGATTACTAAAACATGCATGAACGAAACAAAACACAGCTCCTAGTCTTTTGGGGGGAGATAGCAACATTTTAACATGGCTTAAAGCTCATAAGAATCCATTTTGTGTAATATAGGACCTTTAATGGAAGAGTAATGACTCAGTTTGGAGGGGTGCAGGGGGTATTGGCTGGTGAATCAGTTGACATTTAATCAAGTTGAAATAAAAGCATAATTACTTTTTTGGCATAAGAATTTGGTGATAGTTCCAAAAAATTCTTTAGAAACGTGCACAAAAATATGAGCAGCTAAAATTGTGACCATGCTAAAATAAATCATGCATTTTGCTTCTAAAACATTTGGATTAGAGCTGTTTATGGCTGTTACTGTAGTGTTAATGTGGCAGGTGTACAGTAGGAGCTTGTTTTCAGCAGCACTAGACCGTGAACTCCACTCCAACATAACCCCCGCTGTTTTCTGGGCACCGAATGGAAGAAATAAAATTGCGTTTCTTGAAGACTTTCCAGGGCCTGCTTGAATAAATGTCCGTGCGGTGAAAGTATATTAGAGTAACAAGCTTAAGTCGTCCATGCCTTGACTCAGCAGTAGAAACTACGTTGTGACCCGCGGACGACCTTCGAGGAGGAGGTTAAACGGGCCTTCACTCTCCGTGCTTCCCCAACACTTTAACGGCGAGCCCACAATAACAACAGTAACACTGTCACACGCACTCAGGGCTTTTATGGAGGCGGCCCGGGCCCCTGGGAGCATCAACGCGTCGCCATGGCAACGCCGACCCCTAAAAGTCCCGGCCGCAACCCGAGCGCGCCTTCAGATTTACGGGTGTTTTCAGCTTGTTACAGCAGATTTATCTACACAATAAAAAAGGACAACAATCTGCAGAAATCATTAAGGGGAGCTGGAGAAAAGAGTGGAAGGCTGCGGCGGTTCAAGAGCAGTTGAAATGTAACTCTCGGATGATGAAGTGCACTGACGAGAGAGGGCTTTGAACTATCAACGGACCAGGGCAGTGGGCAGAACAAATCAAAATTATTTCTTAGTCTTCAGGCATTTTTTAAGTCTTTACACTGGCAAAGTTTAACTGATAGTAGCCGGAATAACTTTCTGGAGGTGGAACGTGAACTGCATGATGGAAAGGGAAGTTAAAACTACACTTTGGAACCTTCTTCATGGAGATTGAGCCACTTTATGTCTTACTGTGGAAGATTATAGCCAAAGGAACAACATTTCGAAGAGGAGGAGCAGGAGGAGGCCCTCTTCAAGGCTAGATAGTCAGGTTTGTGGAGATGGAAACCCACTCACACATAATTAACGTGCTTAAAAAAGTAACTATTACTACTATTATACTATTGCTTTGTGTATATGTGTATATGTGTTCATTAAAGCAGAGTGTGCGCAAAGTAATAATCAGGAGTACTCAACTTCTACAGACAAAGTAAAAGTAAAAGCAGCTCTTAGCACCAGTACATACTATAATTATGAAGTGTTTTTTATTGTCCACAAACTAATTGCACTGTTAGCATGCTAGTTTTATGTTATTTGCTACCATAACCATGATGACCAAACCGTTTCAAATAAAAATAATCTGGTTTTCATATGTTTAAGACTGTAAATGTATGTGTATGCATACATATATTTGTGATTTGTTTAGGGAGAGGTCAGTGCATATCTCTCTGTGAACATCATTATACAGACCATGCCCAAACCAAAAACATAAACTGTCTAGACATTACACAAACCAGCGTCCATTTGCAGAGGCTATCATGTTCTGACAGGTTAGATGAATCTGCACTTTGAAAAATCTGTGGTTTGGGCTCAGAGGTTTCAAACATTATTTTAAAATGTAATGGTACAAATCTTTGGTACCATATTATAATTTCAGAGATATTAACAGTAAATTGTAATTCAGAATATGAAACCACATTGTTCCAGCAGGAAAGTGGGGCCAGTCTAGAGGCACAGGCTGGGTGTTCTTGGTCACAAGTAATAGGCAAAGGATTCCTAACCAGGATTCTGGCTCGCGACCCTGGGAAGGAACTTGGTCAAGTTTCAAATAAGTGCTAAAATTTCAAATATTCTCTGAAAGCTTTATTTTCATTAAACACACACCGTTCTTTTCAAATAGAAGAAAAATACATTAACTCTAAGTGACGAGCAACAGTTATTCTAAACCTCAGGCCCTCCT
The DNA here is from genome assembly GCA_000787155.1 of Scartelaos histophorus. Classification (NCBI taxonomy): domain Eukaryota; kingdom Metazoa; phylum Chordata; class Actinopteri; order Gobiiformes; family Gobiidae; genus Scartelaos; species Scartelaos histophorus. The sequence continues at coordinate 11,320 of KN504600.1, read as the reverse complement.
TCGGCACTTTCCACCGGTCCAAGAATTTTCCTTGGAAGTCAGCGATGGATCAGAAGTGAAGCCGTTAGCAGAGCCCAGTGATGAAGACAGATGACATGGGCCTGGTGGTGCTGAAGTGCTAGAAGCCTACCAAACAAGCCTCGCCCGTGGGATGAGCAGAGGGGGCTGGTATCCCGGGGGCTGGACGTCTTCATTCCTCTGCACAGATGTGAGCGATCCCCTTCACATTTGCCATGGTGGGGAGCTCCGTGATGACCCAAGCAGGAGGCCGGCCCTTAAGCAGGCTTGACCGACCCTCAGTCACACACGGAGCGGTCAAGCACTGGGCAGGGGGATTTGAGATGTGACAGCGTAATCAATTTCCATGATCTACGACAGTCGCCGAAAAGAAGGCTCGCTGAGAAACTGGGCAGCTGAAAGAGGAGAGGAAAACAGGAATGCTGACGAGGACCGAGGCTGTGCAGCAGTACAGATACTCTAAGCTAGTTCGTGTGGGAAAGCTTCCAGAAAACATTACAATTATGGGATAGTTTATTGATCCCAGTGGGGACATTCACTTCTCTGAAAACAGCCGGGTTGATGGCACTACAGACAAGCACCCTGCAGCTAAACGTCTTTCCCAAACAGATTCATAAGAGTGTGCGGAACATAACTATTTCTAGATGAGGAAAGCCAAAGGGACTGCAATAAAACAAATGCAATCATCTAACCAACTATTAATACTTTAAACATGCGCCTGAGATAAGGCTGTGATACCTGAACTTCTCCTCCGGGGGATCAATAAAGTATTTATTGAACTATCTGTCTATCTAAACATTGCTGAAATGGCAGCTGTCCTCCCTCATCAACATACTGCTTTTACAATAAACTAAACTGAGATAAGTTTGATACCCTAACTTTAAAGGATGTTATGCAGCTTTGTTTTGCTCCTACACAAGAATGTACCTTGATTTGCGCTACAGCTTGTGCACGTTTCATTAATCTTGTTCATAAGGTCGTCTTGCTGAACCTTGAAAATTAAAACCCTTTCAATTTGTCCTGAATTGTGACATCAAAGGTAGAAATACAGAGGCCAATGACACTAATGCATGTGTCCTTTAACTAACACCAGTATCGTATTTTTCGGGCTATAAAGTGCACCGGATTATGAGGTGCAGTATCAAATAATATGTCAGTTGTGTCATTGTCCACACATAAGGAGCATCGGATTATAAGGCGCAATAAGAGAAACAAAACGCGTGTCGGATAAATCAAACTTTATTCAGGTCATTTACAATAACTCTCAGTTGTAGCTAACACAAAAATACAAGTTTAACAGTTGGTGATTTGGGCATCAAACGGATCCCTCTCAACATTGTTCAGTTTTAACACAAAAATACAAAACCTGAAATCTGCATGGTAATGGTGGCATTTTGGGTCCTTGTACAGCACACGGCAGAACTACCGGTATGTTGCACAGTCGCCCTATATGTCGCCAACATATTACTCCTCCTGACTCGCCCACTAATACGTTATTAGCCGTAACGTTACAACATAAAATCGGTTGGAGGTTAAACACAACCAAAGGTCATACATAATTGATTTTTGAGAAAATGTTATAATTTTAGATGCGCCTTATAGTCCGAAAAATACGGTAATGCAATCATACTAACTACACTGACAGAGGATAAAAAAGACGCAGTTCTGTCCATCTTGTAAGGTTTAAAGGTGCATTAGGTCACTTTGCCTAGAATATTCTGTACAGAGTGGCCTTGAACTTGTCTATCTCCATGTAGACAAGCAGGTGTGTTTTTGGAGTAATAAAACAGCTGTAACGAAATAAATGCCTGATGGATAAATCATGCCATACTGAGGAATATTTCAGTCAAAGCAGTTACATTTCCATGGGGACAGGCAGCTAGAAGAAGAGTTACGTAGTATTAAATGGCAACTACATTACCCTATTGCCATTTGGTTTTATAACAGCTTGTTTTCTTGACAACCCATCAGAGAAATCTTTTGGACAATCAGATCTAAGATGAATCAGCCTCCACAGCAACAAAACAGACGCTGCTCAGGCTTTGGGTAAAATCAAAGTGGAGGCTCAATCACTTGGAGTAAACTATCTTTGAACACAAGGTTAAGTGCAGTGTGTAATTTTTCTGGTGAAGGATCAGAGTGTCTGGAATGTCCCGGTTTGGTATTTAATGCATCCATCTTGTATTTGCTCAATATCATGGGTTTTCATTGACTTAAAAATTCCCTTTTTAATGTGAGTCCTCAGCTCTGACATGTAACTTGCCATGTCATAACCTGCTGTCTGTGTAGGGATAAATAAGTGTAATGCCATACTCTGGAATGTATCACCATGGAGAGAAGCTGGTGACGGCCCTCCACCTAAAACCAAGCATTTACTGTGTGATTTTTGGTCCTTTTTGAGAAAATTTTTCACTTGTGGTTTTGGGATCAGGCCGAGTTTTGACTTAATCGTGTTTTGTGCTTCATGTAGTATTTAAGAACCAATTAATACCTCAAGACCAGCTCCTGATCGCCAATCGTAGGTCGCAAGAATATCAAACCCGTTGGAACTCCAGTCGCCTCTTGTGAGGTTTTCGCACTGTTGAAGTGGTTCGTATAGTGTGAGAACATGAATCGTGAGCTGTGAACTTTTAAACCCTGAGATTTGGTCATGCAGTTTGAGCTGGGACTGAGTGAAACAATCGAAAAATATCGCACAGCATAAAGTTGCACAGCGCATTTTCAACCTCGTCCATATTTAAGCAAAGTTCATAATCAAGAGCACCGCTGAAGCACCCAGAAAGAATCTAGACACAGAATGGTCGCCCAAAGGGGGACAATTATGGGATAAGTGAATCCAGTTACAGCTGCAACATGAAGACTATTCAAAACATTGTTCTTTTTTAACACAGTGCTCTATTTGCCTGAGCATACCTGAGGATTACAGGTGGCCATCATCATCTTTTATGCTAGATTTTCTACTAAAGATGTTACAGTCAGCCTTGGCACACATTCAAGTCCAGGCTAGTTTTTATTCCATACGTGCTATTGGGCCAGACATCTGAGTAAGGACACATTGGCTGTGAACCGTGTTAAACTTGTAAATCCAGGCACTTTATGATTTAGCTGCGATTTCTGCTTAAATGGGGAAAATCTGCAAAACTCTTATCTATGAATCCATCACATATCATCAGAGTCAAAACCTTACGTTGAAAAACATGCTATCTGCAAATGACCGTTCTGATGTTGAAGTTGGAGTAATTGTCATTCCCCGGTTGAACTTTTCCCATTGAATTTCCCCATTAGCATCTCCGGTTCAGTGCTAACTCAAGGTCACTCTGCAGTTCTGTTGGTGAATGACTCTAACAGCTGACTCTGCAGATGTGAGCTTTTGTCGCTGTGGAGAAATGTCATGACTCGTAAACGCCATTCTGAGAAACCGAATCTACTCTCTCTCTTCCTGACGCACATTCTACACACAGTTTGTCCGCTGACCTTTACAGCCCAGAGAAAAGGATCACGTATAAAAGTGAAATGGAAAAACAGACCGGGGGAAAAGGTGTTAGGTTTCCAGGTTACCAAATGTTTTCATGACGAATACTTTGATTGACACTGACATTGATACAACCTGCAAATAATATACATTTTCCTGATAATGTGTACAACATAGTAAACTCTATGGGATTTCATTTCTTCAAACAGGTCATCTCTTATTTAAAGCTCCCATAAGATGATTTATTTTCTTTTTCAACCTGGGACACCATCAGAAAGATTGTGAGAATGCAACAGGGGCTAGTCTAATTAGATGGTATATGCTATAGCTCTAATAGCTTCCCACAATAATTATTTTATTAATATATTCATATAATTATATCTTTAATTATTGATGGTTCAATGTCTGGTCCCAACACATGCTCAAAGGTCTTCATACAAGGGTTTTTCTGCAGGTCTTTCTGAAAATAATTTCAGCTGCTGACAACAGGAATGTATTTATGGATGGGAATAGGTTACGTTTTTTTTTCTTGTTTGAGGACCATTCACAAGATGAAAAGTATGAATTTCATCTCATTAATAAAATAAATATATATACAAAATTGCAGACTGATTTGATACTAGGTGCATAGTTTACATAATCCACATTTTGGAATGGCATTTACGGCCATAAGTAAACGTCTGCGTAGTCAACCTTGTGTCTCCTGGTTTGTTTGTCAACCTCCCAAGGTCATGGTCTTGGCCTGTTAGCAGACCACGGTGACCTCAGTGCTAAACATGGATCATGCTGGCTCAGGTGGGGGTGGAAGAGGGTGGAAGGGGGGTCACCCTGTCTGTCTCCCCCTCGGCCAAGAGGAGCCAGGCCTCTGTGCCCAGACGCCCGCTGACCCCCGTGGAGACAGCCTGACGTCGGGTTGCTGCAGGGGCTCTTTGAAAAGGCCCGGGCCCGCTTGAGTGATGTGCCATATGGAGCCCAGTGCCATCCAGGAACCCCCCGCTGGGACAGGCATTGGGCGTGGGAGGCAGCGCCCATGTAGCCCTGATCCAGCCCAAATATGCACTAACACAACTACACGCTGTCGTTCACTGTATAGGCCCGGGCAGGATTTCCCTCTGACACACAAAGAGATCAACATTCACTTCTGGCATAAACTTGCAAGAGCGGT
>KN504594.1:758-16607 GCA_000787155.1 Scartelaos histophorus | reverse complement strand
TTCAGTTCAAACAGTGAGTAGATGAACAGAACACACTGTAACTGTCACACACTCTTGGTTATTGTAATAACTTGTAACCTGCCAGGAGATGTGCTGTGCTCGGGGACACATCTCCAGATCTTGAGCTAGTCCTGGTCAGGATTACCTCAGCTGGAGGATTGTACCTATGGTGCATGTTGATGGGGGAAAACCAGAGTGCCTGGAAGAAACCCAACCACACACACCGGCCTTACCTGTGACCCGGTCTCTCCCGCCAAACCAGAGTACTTCTTGGTCAGCCGTAAATAGCTCATTCTTGTGGTTATCCTCGGCCTGACTAGTGGGTACTGGCTTTCTGTGTAAGTTCTGCTGTTAATACTTTATTTTCACTTCCTCCTGCATTGTAAATATTGCACTTTGAACAGTTGGGCTGTGGTGTGAATGAAAAACCCTTCAGTGAAGTTTTTGCGGTTGAGCCATCATTTTTCCCATGTTTATTCTATATGGCATTGTGACTGATAATAAAAAAAAAAAAAACTTAATGGAGAATTACTGGTAGAAGACAGGCAGGCAAAAGTTTTAATTGTTAAAATGTTCAGAAGGAAACAACTCAATATGTATCAGTAATAAGTAAAACACTCATCCAGGTTTGTTTTCAAGTTTCAAATGTGTATTCAATATGTCTGTCTGGTACAGCATCTGGGGACTGACAGCTCTGAGCGTAGCTATTTGACAGTGACGGAATACACTGCTTTTCAGCATACTGTACCCTCTTTTATACCTTCGTGGAAGCTCATTTTGTTATGCACTAACACTCCCTCTGCTCTTTATGGAGATGTGCGGAGTGGACACAACAGGTCAGATGCTGGACTGTTCTCAGCTTTCATTTGAGTCGCAGATGGGAACTTCAGAATGTGCTTCATGTACTTCAAGGACCATTTTGCGAAATGTGTTGACATGTTAAATCAGACTGCACTTATCAACTTTAAAGAGAGAGTATTGTACCTCTTTGGGGTATTGCAGTGAGTACATGTTAAGTAAAAAAACAAACAAACAAAAGCACTTTCTGAATAGAAAATACCCAAAATGAAAATTAAAAGAGAGAGAGATTACACTAAAGATAAGCTAAAATGACTAATTAGCTAGCAAAGTAACCATAAGGCAAACAATTATAACTGAACAGAAGGCCTGTGGGCTGAGTCAAGTAATGTATTATACACCTAACCTGCCTGTGAGATCACAAGATCATTCAAACATGCATGAATGATTCAACAAGTGAAATTCAGTAGCATAAAATAACCCGGACTCAATACAAATGTGTGCTAAAAGTTGGCATTTATTTTTTATTATGTTGGTATGAAGATTCACTGGGGGTTAGAGCAGAGCTTGAGACACTGAAATTATTTGCAGAGATTTTATTTTTATTAAAAAAGAGTTAACTCTTTTTAATAAAAAGAAAATCTCTATAAAATTATATACATTATAAAATAAAATTGTTGAGCTACATTAATTTAGTGTACGTAGCTTGGGTATAAAAACGGGGAAAAATGTATACTTGCTGGGATAAATGGGCCTTTATAGATATGTTTTTTTTTAAAATCCTGATATTTTTCTGGGTCACCTGAAAGTGTGGCACTAACCTATGGATGTGACACAATTATTTTTACCAATAAACGGCAATTGAACTGGCACTGAATAAGATAAACAAATGCAAGAACGTTACATGCACCTCCTCTGCTTCCACTGAACATGTAAACCAGTTTTTCACTGTGTTGAACAAAAATTAAGATTTATGAGTCAACTAGATGTGTTTATTGACCTGGAAAATTGCAAGCTCCATCACATCAAGGTACACAATCAGATTTACTGCAAAGTACAACTAAAAGTTTACTAAACCAAAATAAATATCGCCATGGTCCAATGGAAATGACTTTCACAAACTCCTTAGCATCTGAATATTGATAAAGTTTAACATTCATAATTAAATTGGACCTACTGAATTCTTCTGAAACAAAAAGCACTATAATGTCAATTTACATATACAATTTAGCATTAAAGAAGACATAGAGCTTGTGTCTCCTATAAATAGTTTAGTCAAATATGCATGAATCACATTAAATACACCTCTGAGAGGGTAAATGACTGGGGCAAAAAAACTATAACATGGTTAAAAGTTCTGAAAAAAAAGTTGATTCTGCATAATAGGTTTGATTTAACAGCTTTCATCAGTACCCCAACCTGCTCCACACTCGTCTCTCCGTGAATCCAGAGCCTGCAGCAGCCTCCCTGACACGTCCACTCTGCTCTGATGGATGGTCCTTTCAGAGACCTCCCCTGGCCTGAAGAACACATGTTGTCTAATGCGCTTCCATGGCTCGCGGAGAGCTCGTGATTTTTCGCCCATATCCCATTTATCTGAAAACTACAAAGCATCAAAGCCTCTCCACTCATGGCTTGGGATTTAATCAGCCACATTTTTAAAAAAAAAATCCAGAATCCAGACACAAAAGAGCAGTCTGCTGATTGTTGTATGGACAAATGGGTTAGACAGAGAACAGTTGGTTAGCATCCTTCATCACAAGGGTGGCCATATTGCAGCGCAAGCATGTTGGAACATTTTGAAATAGAATATGTTGTGGGCTCACAAAAAACAATGGCCAAATCAAAAATCCAGTTTTGGTTGATAATTTTAACCAATTTTAACATGCCCAAAATGCAAACCTTGTGGAACAAACTATAATAAATATTTACAGGATGAAGGTTGGTAAGATTTCATGCATACAGCTCCAGCCCTCCTGCAGAGTTTTATATAAACTTTTATTTATGTTGTCCACTCTTATACCCCAAGCCACTCAGTGGGTCCAACAGCCATTAGGCAGCTTTCATTTACAGGTTGAATAAAACAGTTAAGAATGATTGATATGGAGTAAATGGAGATGCTACTGCAGTGGTGAGGCTTCACCCTAAAGCTGGGGTGAAGGAGACATGTTGTGGGTGAAAAAAAGACAAGATTAACACAAAGAAAACCATTACCACAAAACGGAAAACACCCAATTACAAGTGCCACCACCACCAATAACTATACATCAGCCTTCTCACCTTCTAAAGTGAGCCTCCTCCACACCCAGTTATCTAAAACCTACACCCACTGCAGAGCTACAGTGTGAATAGTATAATAATTCTAACTCAAAAAAATCTCATAAAACTAGAACCAGCACTGAGCCTGCATAATCTGAACTGTTAGGACACCGAAATACCCATGTTAGAACTGGTCAGGAAGAGGAAGTGAGCTTGTGCACCTCTTTATAGTCTCTGTCATGTGACACGTGTATCACATGATCAGCTAACCTTGTCCTATTTGCTTATAGAATGTTCCACAATATGGCATTACACTTCTTGGAGTCCACTGGAGACCAGGTCAGCCTACAGGACAGATCTGTGGGGAGGTGTGACTCTGCTTAAAAATGCAATACGTGCATTAAGCAATACAACGTAATAGATTCTTTTAATGTGTATTGTGTTAAACATTAAGGGCAAAGCAATAACATCTCTATGGAAACAACTTAGTGGCTTACATCAAACCCAGAAAAGTTAAGAAGTGACCTACCCCATTCCAAGCTGAAACATAATCATAAAAAAAAAACTCAAGGGAGGAAAGCTATGTGATATTATATTAGTAGTTTTCAGAATGTAATGATATTCCTGTATTAGTTATAAAACAAAAACTCAAAAGAATAAGTCAAACATGCCATTTTAGCTATTTACATTTTTTGCATGAACCTACAATGAATCCACGCACACACATCTGAATGCTGTGATGTTCTCTGAAACCCAACTTGCATTTAAGTTGCACATCCCAATGTATTAAGAATGTATAAAGATGGTTGATGTTGCCTTTGCTCTCGCTGTGCTTATACCCCTCACTGCTCCCCCTTTGCCCACACATGCATTTCCTGTTCCCTGTGTAGGCAGCTCTGTCCTCCATGCCCGACGGTCCTCATTCATTTATAATATCAAAATTCCTAAATCATTTCTCCTTCCGGTGCTGCAGTCTGACTGTGAGCAAAGCACAGTTTCACTCTTACAACCCATTGAGCTTCATGGGGTGTACTCATGAATACTTACTGCTCCTGTCCATTCACAAAACTGTACATTCACATAAAATATCTTTGCCCCTTGAGCCAAATTCACATTTCTGTTGAAAGCTAACACCTTGTCTACCCTCCTGTTTTTTCTTCTCTTTACTTTGTTTGGGTTAATCGCTTGGTGCTTTTAGTGCACTGCATATTACACCGTGTACCTGGTCTGACAGGCGGTAGGCTTTGTGACTGTTTTAATGAACTGAATGAGTGTGTATGGCTGGGATCCAAAACTTGTTTGCTGTAGCTATTGTTATTGAAATTAAAATATGCTTATCAAAGTGTCAAATTATTCCCATAATTTACTGGCTCTCTCTTAATACCTGTATTCTGGTATGCTTACTACAAATTTAGAACCCCTAGATTACCACCAAGTTAGCGAACCATTTAAGATTTTTTATATTCTCTATAGAAAGTGTGTTACTGCCTGAAAATGTATATTGACATTTCCTGCGATTACTTTGGGCTATACTACTTAGCACACATTTTTCTTCCCATATACCTTTCTCATAGACCTCACACATGTAATTCTTCAGGTGCAATACATCAAAATTATTATTATATATTTCAAACCATTACTGAATTGCAAACTAATTAAGCTCAGTCTTCCTCAATTGACCTTATTGGTTCATAATGAAATGCCATTCCTACATTATGTCAGTGTGAGGCTATCATTTCTAACAAGACTGCTCTTTAATGCGCCACTGACACCTATTACATTGCAGCAAATAACGTGGCCCCTCTCGGATCGGCTAAAGCTAATGAAGTGAGAGCCTTCAATGGGGACAATTTTCTCAATGGCCATTCAGGTGCAAATGAAGTCTTTAAGTATTACCTGGCCCTCCTTGAAATGGCCTTTTCAGTTGAAGTTGTTCATTTGTTTCTTAGAGGAAAAAAAAAAAATCTGTTAATCAGAAGCCATACTTGACAAATATAACACTACTTCAGATGATTTTCAATAGGGCAATTTACTCATTAATCGTTGCATACTTTATATTTGTGTGTTACTCAGAGTTGTAGCTCAGGTTGTAGCCCATACGTGACAACAGAAAAGAGGTCATGAGAGAGTCAGTTTCAGATTAAGTGCTGTCGTCGTGTCCTTAGGCAAGACACTCACATCAACCTTACTTGATACCAAAGTGGTGTGTGCGTGAGTGTCTGTGGTGGTCAGAGGAACAGATGGTGGAGACTCGTGTTGTCATGATGCTAACATTTCAAACTCAATGTCAAGGAACAGGCTTGATATTTAATATCAATTCTGACACCATGATAATAACAAACAATGTTCTTTTTATATTTGCATGTGGCCTTATATCTATATAATCCCTCAATCATTCACACTTTTATTTTATTTTTTTTATTTTTTTTTATTTTTTTTTGCATTCTACTATTAAAATTTTATTTTTTTTATTTTTTTTTATTTTTTTTATTATTCTATTCTATTAAATATATACATATACAATATTATTACCCTTTTGCTTTACTTAGGATTTCCATCTCTTTCATATCTCATAAAGACAAATGCTTTATATTTCCACCTTCATTTAATTCCACTGACTGTTCCATATGCTATTCCACGTATTGAAGCACAAAAGCTTTTCTTAATTGTCCTTACACTCACTGGTTTGAGGTTTGTTTTGCCTGTCAAATTGCAAACCCCTTACCTCTTAATGAAAGGTTTTTGAATGTTTTTAGGCAAAGATTTATTACAGGCCTTAAAAACCAGTTTCATGTGAAAACGGGACTTTTCATATAGGTAACATAGCATAAATACCTGTTCAAATACTAATTGGAATATTGAGCAGATTTTCAAAATTGCTGACAACTCTAGTGCAGATATTATTTTTAAGCGTTACATTCAAGTTGATGAATTTGATTCTTGGACAGTGTTGAATATTTCCTTGTGAAGTTTGCATTCTCGTCATAAAATGTGTCTCTAATCGGATCCATAGTGTTTCAATCACAGTTAGGAAATATTATAAATTTGTAATATTCAAAAAAGATTTACAAGTATCCATTTTAGCTTATTGATTCTGAGCTAATTTGGGCTGTTTCTTAATCTTCTGTGTTATATATTTAAATCATATGCCGCAGTGTTTGTTTTGACACCAACAGACCATGTCCTCTCTGATTGGTCAATCCACTTGTCAGTCAATTGTATTGGAATTCATGGAGAGACAGAACACAACAGGCAACGTAATATCTGCACATCTGAACAACTTGAGGAACACACAAAGACAAACGTGTGGTATTGAAAATGAACTGTTTTACATTTCTAAATCAGTTGGAGATTACATCCTTATTATTATTATTATTCAAGAGATCAGTCAGTGAACCCAAATAAACAACCAGCATGAAATAACCAATGCTATTTTACGACAAGTCTCTTCTATAGCTTTTAACGAGCATACAAAATCATCTTATGTTTTGCATCATATGACCTCACAAATACATCCTGTAGAATGTTTCCGCTCCAGACGAACTGACTTAACATTGGCTAAACCTGCACCAAACCGCAGCGTTCATGCTATTACCGTCTCCCTTATGACAGAGCGTGTTGACATGCTGGGTGATATACTCCACTCTATATGTTGATGTAATATGTATTTATGGTTACATATGTAGACGTTTTACACACATGTGGTTGGCTGAATCTGCTGACCACGCGGTAAAGTGGATGTGCCCCGTGTCCCGCTGCATCTCATTTGCTTTAAATTGCTACGTTTTCTTCGCTCTGAGTCTTGCGTGTTCCACTGGATTTGGATGACATGAAGAGTTTTCCATTTTGGTCACTACAGCAGAATGTCCAGTATGAATTTTACATGTAGTATAGTATATACTGTAGTAGGTAGAGGATGAATGGAGAAGAAAGTCTTTCTGCTCCATGCTCCATTACTCGCTCGTCTCCATTTCCAGCTGAAGACTATTCTTGATTTTCTAACTTTCTGTTCATCAAATAAACATCTTTTTAAGCTCAAGGTGACCGCTGTTATGATTCAGGCTATACAAAAATACACTGAATTGAAAGTTAATGTTTAGACTTATAGACCAACATATATCTTGCAGGTATTAATGAATTTAGTGTACAATAAAAATAAAATAAATAAGAAAAAATGTATTTATAATATGAGCAGGGTTACTTTGACAACATGGCCAGCTGGCATCATGTCTCTATGGAGATTAAAAAAAAAAAAGTTAAATGCCTTACTGTGTAATATTTGTCACAAAGCTATAACATCCCCCGTATGAAAAGGAGATGACAGGCTTTTCACCAGAAAAGCTAAACTTGTTCAAATGAAGGTTTAAATTGGCAAATAAATAATTAAATAAAGTTTTTTGTTTGAAAAGAAAAGTAGACCTATTAATCAAGATGAACTTAAGGGCTGTTAATGGCATTATAATGCTTCTCTCCCATCATCATTAAAAGTTGCATTTAGATTAATTCCTGCATGTTTGAGAAATCCTGTAGTGTCTGTATTTGAGGCTAGACTACCGTCTTTTTCGGACTATAAGGCGCATCTAAAATCATAAAATTTTCTCAGAAATCAACAGTACGCCTTATAATCCAGTGGGCCTTATGTATGACCTTTGGTTGTGTTTACTAACCTTGAACCATTTTTATGTTGTACACATTACAGCTAATAACGTATTACTCCGCGAGTCAGGAGGAGTAATATGTTGGCCGACATATAGGGCACCTGTGCAACATACTGGTAGTTCTGCCCTGTGCGTGTACAAGGACCCAAAATGCACCTGTTAAGAGACATGCTTACGATGCAGATTTCAGGTTTTGTATTTTTGTGTTAAAACTGAACAATGTTGAGAGGGATCCGGGCATGTTTGATGCTGAAATCACCCAACTGTTAAAGATGTATTTTTGCATTAGCTACAACTGAGAGTTATTATAAATTACCTGAATAAAGTTTTGATGTTTGAAAGTTTGCGCATTATAATCCGATGCGCCTTATGTGTGGACAATGACAGCAATTGACATATTATTTGATACTGCGCCTTATAATCCGGTGCACTTTATAGGCCGAAAAATATGGTACTCATCACCTTCACATGGTTATTGTGACTTACAATGAATACAGCTGAAATGTGCAATAAGGATCTAATCTATTAAAGAATGCTCATGATTAATTAGATATAATACATTTTCTTTACAACTCCCATTTCAAATACCAAAAAGCTTTTTAGCATCTAAATTTCTTACTTTTATCCCCTAACACTATAAAAATATTCTTAATATTCTGTAGTATTCTGTAACGCCTCAAATCTTTCAGTGTCAAAGGCAGTTTCACACTCAGGTCCTTGACAAAATGCAGTTTGTGATGAGAGGATTTTGAGTGTAGCTTTAATAGAATCTGTACTGACTGACTGACAGCTCAGATAAAACCAGATCACCATCAGCCCTCAGCACCAATGATTAGGCAATGTATGTACTCTGCAGACTTTTAAAGGTCTTATATTACAAAAAGTTTACTCCTGTGAGCTTTAAACCATGTTATAAAGCTGTTACCTCATCAAAACATACCTGGAGTTTGTTTCATTCACACATTTTTGAGCTATCCTTTATTATTACGCTGTCTGTATCTCCAACTCAAAATGCTTCGTTCCACCTTGTGAGGTCATGAACCAGTAGTCTATAACACCTACCTTTTACCTTTAGTTCAGTAGAGATTGGCAATTCCAGGGCTGAATTTATCCAAATGATTCTATTGAAGGTGTATGGAGTTTAAAAACACAGTGGAGTTCTTCTTGTATTACCACATGATGTAACAAGGTGGAATAGTGTTTTCTGTCTGAGAGAAGAACTCAGTCTAAATGTGCAGGATTTGTGTGTTAAACATGTGTGAATGGAACAAAACACAACTTCAGATATGTTTTTGATACATTTAAATAAATACATAATATAGGCTCTTTAATGCTTATTCTCATTGTCCTCTGAACAATTATAGTTCAATTATTCTAAGAGAAAAATAAAGAATTATTAAGCCATGATAGTGATTGCAATATTAATTTAAACTGCCTTATAATTATGGTTTATAACTTACAAATACATGTTTTTACTGTCTTAGAACTAGTGATGTCTGTCTATATGTTGATAGCTGTTTAATTATGTTAGCTTCTGCCTGGGTCTCTCCACTCATTACTTTACGATAGCCTTTTTGTTTGAGATGCACAATATGATACTGGTATTTGATATTGGAGCCAATAATGCACATTTTACAATGGATGGATATTGGTTCAGTCGATGCCCCATTTCTATACATTTGTGTAATAAGATGGTTTACTGGACAATGTTGGTCCAAAACATCATCTAATATTTCATGCATATTTTTAAGTTGTTCTGTAGTTACTTTACATGCTATAACAGTTACCGTATTTTTCGGACTATAAGGTGCATCTAAAATCATTACATTTTCTCAAAAATCAACAGTGCACCTTATAATCCAAGTGTGTTTACTAACCCCGAACCGATTTTATGTTGTACACATTACAGCTAATAACGTATTACTCCGCGAGTCAGGAGGAGTAATATGTTGGCCGACATATAGGGCGACTGTGCAACACACCGGTAGTTCTGCCCTGTGCATGGACAAGGACCCAAAATGCACCTGTTAAGAGACATGCTTACGATGCAGATTTTGTATTTTTGTGTTAAAACTGAACAATGTTGAGAGGGATCCGGGCATGTTTGATGCTGAAATCACCCAACTGTTAAACTTGTATTTTTGTGTTACCCTACAACTGAGAGTTATTGTAAATTACCTGAGTAAAGTTCGATTTATCCGACACATGTTTTGTTTCGCTTATTGCACCTTATAATCCGATGCACCTTATGTGTGGACAATGACACAACTGACATATTAGTATAATCCGGTGCACTTTATAGCCTGAAAAATATGGTACAAAACACATTTGGAGCATTTTTAGCATACACTGTTTATGTTCAAAGGAAAGAAATTATATTTTAACTTGATATGGGTTATCAACAGATACTTAAAGTTGCACTGTGTAGCTTGTTTCTATGGATATGTCATTGCTCTACGTAGAATGTTTCACAGTATGACATTAAACAGCTCTACCTTACATTTATTCAATTACAGGTCATTTTATTGCTCAAAAAACAACAAACACGGTTTAAGACCATAATGTGAAACATTCCAGACAAAGCAATAACATCTCCATGACGAAAAGCATGTGACAGACCCTTCACCAGAGAAGTAACACAATGCACCTTTAAAGCCAAACGTACAGACATCAGTATCGCAACTGAAAAAGCTGCATCGGTGCAACTCAACTGTATGATGGTAATGGTATAGGTTTCATATACTTCAATAACAGTTGCATTTGCTAATAAATGTTTCCGTACATCTCACAGAGCCCGCAGCTGTCATGTGTTAGTAAGTTGGTCCAAAGCCAGGTGTACACACTGCTAGGCTCAGATAAGACCGACCACAAAACCCCACAGAGCAGACACAACACAACAGCCAATCTCTCCCCGGAATGAGAAGCTGTGTATCAAACATTATATTTATCATTTCCACTGTATATTTTTAGCTTTGGCCCCCAGAATCTCATCCCAGTCTGGAACAGGGGTCTGACCACATCTCCTCTGCACAGTGTTCATTGAAATAACAGCTCCCAGAGGCCTCCCCACCACATTTTAAAACACTGGAGCCAGAAAACCAACAGACTGATGGACGAGGTGATGATCCTTTTGTGTGGGTTAGTCAGTGAAGGAGAATACATTGGCTATGGTGGTTAATGCTGTAGATGTGTTTTGTTCCCAAGCACACAAATGTACTTAAAGAGACAGAATGTAGGATTTTGATTTTAAATTCCATAAACGTGAGCTATCTGAAAACTGTAATGCTGATTTTAACATTCTCAAGATGTTTATCCTGTCAGATTTGAGCTGTCAGGACTGAATCGTCACTACCTAAACTTCTGTATGGCCAATCATGAATCAGTGCTAGTGGTGCCTCTGCAGCTCAGTGAGGAAATTCTGCAGGTTCTGAGCTTTCACATGAGGCATGGCCTGTTCAAACACTGAGAATGAGAAGAACACTTGTCCTCTAGCTGCAGATTAAAGCACTGGTGACCCAGGTTCAGTCGTGATTGTCGTACCTTTTAAAAACAATGATGGTGCATGATATATCGCTCCTTTAAAGCTTTATAAGAACAGTATAATACGCATTTATGAAAAAATTAAACAAACAATAATAACATTTTAGGTGGGTAGTACTCTTGATGTTTAATAACTGTTACTTACTTACTTACTTGCCATTGTGAGTAAGTGTACCAGAGAAAAAAAGCTTCATGTTGTCATGTTGACCATATTAAATAGATTTAGCATTTGTGTCTCATGCTGTGCTTTGAAAAACAACTTTAGGCTCTTGAAATTACAATAACTTCACACGAGAGAGCAGATGTTAATACCAGACAGTTACTCTTACAAATACTCGTCAATAGTATTTTCCCGAAAATACCTACATAGACTTGAGCAATTTCTTCTTATATTTTTAATTAGCAGAACTGAAAAGTTTGTCTACTTTACACACCACTGTCGTTGTTGTAAAAAAAAAATTGACTATTATTATAATTACAAAAAGAAATCTGAAGTTGACTGTTATTAAGTCACTTGTCCTAGTTTTGCAGTTAAATCTACACATGCACATACTGCAAAGATTAGCGTGGTCAGCGTAGCAGCCACGTCTGTCCCTCTTGTCGCTCGTGAAATAGCCTAAGTGAAGACACCAGCGCACAGATTATCATGATTAAAGGCAGATTGTGGCATTATTAGCCCATGATTAGGGAGCTTATCTTGGCCTTTACCATCAAGACAACGGTTTAGTGGTTATTTCAGTCCCTCCTTGCACCGCTCTGCTCCACAGACATATGGCCTCTGTGTGAGCTCTCTGCCACTGGGACTTGAACTTGTCGCAGTATCGTGCCAGGTCAGGGCAGTACAGTTTTATAGATCACTAGGACACTTCCTTCAGCCTTCAGTTCTGCTGATGTAGGGGAAGAATTAAAGTAGTAAATGTGAGGGATGAGATGAGAGACAATTTCCACAAGACGAGATACGAGATGGGTCCTCGAGAACAAAACAAGATGAGATTTTAACAGAATGCATTTTATCAGTTTCCAATTTTGGCATCACAATTTTTTATTTATTTGATTTCAGATTTTTGTTTCCATTCTAGTAGTGCTTTTTGTAACTGTAAAAGATGTAACTCACTAACACGTGACCCTCTTTTGTTCAATCCAAATGTAAATAAAATCTCACAAGTTACTTTTTCTTTTTTTAGTTTACAAAAAGTATTTTTGTACCTCAGTTTGCATATTGAATTAATATACTGAAAATAAATGTGTCGCCCCATTTAACATTTATTCAACCATATTAAAGGTGAAGAGTGAAAATAAAACTGAAATAAAAGTGAAATGTCTGTCTGTTGTCAGCATTTAATTATATTGTTTACATAAGAGTTTAGAGCATTTACATCTCCACAAAACAGGAGGTGTACTGCTAGCATGCTAGTTGTTGTTAGCATTACCATGATGGCAAATGCAACTCTGCTGTTCTCCAAAAGTTGTAACAAGTACAAGTACATTAGGATGCTGAGAGTACATACATTTAGTGAGGAATAACTAACTGCAAACTGTTTAAAATGAACTAGTTCATTTCACATTTTTGAGACACCACCTTACAGTTTAAAATAAATTCATTAACAGTCATTTTTTGTGAAACTAGTAAAGTAACTAGATACTCATATGAGCAAGTATCAATACAGAGTTACTGAATTACAAATAAATAGTACATTGCAGCAGAAACTGCAATTACTACTTCACTTACTACCTACTTTACTTTTTTTATTTTTCACTTTTCTTTAGAGATAAGCTGTATTTCTAAAGCTGAGAATTATTCAAATGAGTCTAGTGGGGTCTATGTAGTTTAAAAACAGAGCAGAGCACCCATTTTAAAAAGTACTTAAAGTAAAAAAGTAAAGTAAAATAAAGAGACACAGATTTTGAGATCTAATAACGCTTCAAAGATGGTGACTGTGATATAGATTTGAGCTGAATTTTGTTCACCAGAAATATATTTTTCCCAAGCTGTATATACACATTAAAATCTACTTAAAAGTACAGGTACCTAACATTTAAATGTACAGTACTTAATTAATT
The DNA here is from genome assembly GCA_000787155.1 of Scartelaos histophorus. Lineage (NCBI taxonomy): Eukaryota > Metazoa > Chordata > Actinopteri > Gobiiformes > Gobiidae > Scartelaos > Scartelaos histophorus. The sequence continues at coordinate 3,291 of KN504594.1, read as the reverse complement.
AATTAATTTGTATCATTCCTGTCCTGCTGTGGCGTTTGATTCTGAAATCAACCTAAATGTCAACTTCTCTGTTTGAATCAATACCAGACCTTGAATTCTGCTCGCTCTCCTTTTTTATATTGTATTTCCCAGCATGCCACTGCAATTATCCCTTTACCTGTTCTTTAGGCTCACTTTTGTACATTAGAGAAGTCAAGAGGAGAGGTGTAATTGCTCTTATGAGGACCAGCTCTGTATTAATTATCAGTAAAATACATGATGCGTGCAGACAACACCCCCCCATAGGTAAACGAAGCGATGCATTTATTGAGGTGTTCAGATGTGATCGGCAAAGAAAGTACATGGCTGTGTTGCCTAGTCACACGAGTATGAAGGAGGGCACAGCAGACATCTTGATCCAATGTCCAATGAAACCAAAGGTAGGTCCTATATGATACAAAACTGACTCTAGATGCTGTTGCCTCAGCAAAGCATAACTGGAGTTGTGTTTAGTTTCATTCACATGTTTGAGTTATCCTGAATTATTAGCTCCAAAGCTCAAAATGCTCTGTTCCACCTTGTGATGTCATGAAGAGGTAGTTTTCAAGCTACTTTTTACCTTTCGTTTAATTTAATAGAAATTGGCAAGTCCAGGGATTCTATGGATGATTCTACTGAAGGTGTATGGAGTTTAAACACAGTGGAGCACTCCCTGTGACATCACAAGGTGGAGTGTTTTCAGAGAAAACCTCAACCTAAATATACATGATTCGTGTGTTAAACATGTGAATGAAACAAATCACAACACCAGTTATGTTTCTGATGAGGAAACAACCTTAAAACATTACAATAATTAGGCATAAGCTATCTCAATGCTAGAATGTACAGATTTATGGACTTCAAATTATGATACAACACTCACCTGCACATGAGCCCCCTCCTGGACTAATTTCCACTGTTGTTGGTTTCCAAGACCCTGATGGAAGTTGATAATTGGATTGTGGAGTGCACCATTTCCTATGGGTCTTATCTGTCTCAGCTCTGCAATGTTACAAATCACTGTTTGCTAATCCAGTGAATCAGATTGGTCAGCAACAAATACTGAAGGTGGAAACCAAGAGGCACAGGAAGCTCTGTCCACTAACCAGAACTGTGATGTGGCATTAAAGTCCAATACAATGATTTTTTATTTTTTTATTTTTATTTTTTTTTAATCAAGCGTCCACTATGCTAATACCCAGTTGCTGTAATAATATTACTGTAATAGTTGCTGTGATAATATTAATGTAATAAGAATATTAATGTAAAAATAATAAAATATGTAAAGCATCATTGCTTAATCAAAATACAAATTACTGAGCAAATGTTGGTATTTCCAATCAAAACTGGAAATGGCAAAATGATCTAAGCCTTATTCAACAAGAAACACAGCTCCTCAAATATTTTCATATTATCATATTGTCAACATGATGCACATGCTGAAAAGAGTAACAAATGTTTTTCACAGAATAAGCCAACTACTTAAAAATCAAAATAGCATCAAATCAAACTTTATGAATTGCTTTTCATACAAAAATATATCACAAATTGCTTTACAGTCATTTAAATCAATCCCACCTTTCCTCCCACCAAACCACCTTACCCCACATAGTCATACAAAGTACACACCGTCACATGCACAGCCTCACACATATGCACACACATTACTTAAGAGCAGAAACATACAGTGTCTGAAATTTCCAAGAAAAATTCAGTACCACCCTGCTCTGTGTTCTTCTGACGAGGTTCGTTTTTTCAGGTCATACTCTTCCAAGAACACTTATAGCACCATCACCACATGCATCACCAGTTCTATTCTCAACTTGTAACTTGCAAATTGATTTCACACATAATCAGATTCAGGCAACTGATGGTTTTGTTTTGATAAATTAGCCTTGTTTTTTGTTTTTTGTTTTTTTCTTTTTTTTCTTTTTTTGGGTTTGCAAGGAGCAACGGAGCGACAGGTGCAGCTAAACAAATGGATTGGGAGCTGAGCCCTGATTACAGAGCATAAGCCCCATCAGCCCAGGCACGTCTTCCCAGCAAATCCTCCATTGTAGAAGAGGATTCATTAGGCTGTGCTTGGTCTGATCTACTCGCAGGTACGCTAAATATATGAGCTCCTTATCACTAACATAGGTCAACTCCGGCTTTAGCTGTGATGCAGACTTGGGCACGCTAACAGGGCCTGTTTGGAAGACAGAGTGGGGATCCAATGGGATTCCAGTTTCTTGCCTTGCCAAAGCTAAATCAATTGGATTTTTGTTTGAGGAAGACAGAGCTTACAGATGCCCACTCAAAGGTTTATTTAAGGTCCACTATGTGCATGTGTTTTGGGTTGATGGGGCAAACAAGAGCATCCCAGACACAGGGAAAATACAATAAAAACACAAATTAAATCAAATAAAAGAGGAAAGGCATTTTGACTGGTCCAAGCCAGATTCAGTTACAAATACTGTCTGAATCGGTTAACTCTACCATCAACAAACACCCTCTGCCATTTTGAGATTTTTTA
>KN504591.1:1523-26421 GCA_000787155.1 Scartelaos histophorus | reverse complement strand
CGGCGGGCGGGAGGTCCAGCAGGATCTGATCGCACCTCGCTCCCTCGTATCCGTCGCTGCACTCGCAGGTGAAGGCCAGCTCCCCAGCATCGCCGTCGCTATGGCTGCAGTTGCCATGGAGACAGGGGCTGCTGGCACATGGGTCTGTGAAGAACTGGAGAAAAAGAGCAAATACAAAACAGGAAGTGAGGAAGGACAAAATCAAGACATCTTGCCACTGAATATAATTCAGGGAGAGATTATTTTGTGGAACACTTTTGAATGCAAGACTTTGGAAAAAACAAAAAGATATCCTTGCAGCGTGAAACATTTATTTCATTCGCATTTATTTGTTCAAATTTTAAACATTCAAGGCCATTTTTCTCAAGTTGGTTGTAAATAATCTCCTCAGTGCTTCATTTAAGGAGCCCATATTAAGCCATTTTCTGATCCATGTTATAATGTTGTTCCCTAATCAAAAACATACCTGATTTTTTTTCCCCCACATTCATACATTAACACACAAATCCTGCACATTTAGGAAGGTTCATCTCACAAACACTGCGTTTTTAAACTTCATACACCCAAACTAGAAAGATCTGGATAATTTCAGCCCTGGAACTGCCAATCTCTATTGAAAAAAAAGATAAAGTGTTAGTGTTAACTTGAAAGGTGTTAACTTCAAAACTCCCACCTCGTGACATCACAAGGTGGAACAGAGAACCCTGAGCTTTGGAGGTGTAGACAGACTAATAATAAAGGATTACTCAAACATGTATGCATGAAACAAAACACAACTCCAGGTATGTTTTTGGGGAGGTAATTATACACTACAAACTACACTAGAGCCAAACCTAATTTCAATGTTGTCCCTTGAAGGGGTTTTATAAACATTTTTATTTGGAATGAAGTTTAGATGTAAAAACAGCTTCAACGATGGTCAAACAGACACTGTTTTTGTGATAACGACTCCCATTCAGAAGCCAGTTTCAATTTGATGTTACTGGCTTGAAACACTGTACCATAAAATTGAAAATAACTTCTGGGTGGGAGCCGAAACATCTTGATGGCAAAACTGTTGAAATCTTGTCTCCACAGAAAGAATGAAAGATTATAACAAACCTGTTTTTCTGTATTAATGTTTATATAGGGCAACTTTCTCCAGTGATACATCTCTTAAATATGATGCTACAGCAAGTCAGCTATAGTTTTCCAGTTTTCTATATAGCGTACTATAAAGAAAGTACAGTCTGACTCTGGGGATTACATCAGCTTTTCGTGCTCCGCGCCTCATTTGCTATTCACATTGATGTAAGCACATGTGTTTTATTGTGATCACGTACTCACTATGCACGGCACTGCAAATTAAAAGATATATTTGTGCTAATTTATGGTTTTCTAAATGGACAAATTTAAACATAGCTTTCGCTCTTCTTGTTTAAAGCTTTTACTGCGTTTTAGTCCTTTCTCGTCCAATTAAACTTCACTTTGCACAACAATGCTCTTATGTAACTGTGTTTGAATAAATATTGCAGACAGTACCTTTATACAAAACACAAGGGAACAGTGTTCGCTTGTTGTATGGACATAAACTGAAATGTAAGGAAGTAGGTCCTCTTAAGGGTCCGCTATGTAACTTATAGTTGTGAGTCCACCACCTGCCTGCAGGAAAATGTTCCACCGTATGGCATTAAACTTGTGTGTATTCATGGAGACAAGCATGTGAGGTGACCAGGAAGAGGTATTCTAATAGCAATAAAACACCTGTAATTGAATAAAGGCCAGATTAATTAGTTTAATGTCAAACTGTGTAACATTTCAGGAACATTTCCTTGTATTATTTTATCACTCAGTTCGTATTAAAGGAGACCTATTATGCAAACTGACCTTTCAAAGCTTTTACCCATGTTACAGTTGTTTTCCCCTTCTCATTTACGCCCTCAAAGTAGTTTTAAACATGATTCCTGTATGTTTGAGTAATCTTTATACTCCTTCAAGACGCCATTGCTCCGATCAACCACTGTTTTCACCACCACCGGTAAACGTACTTACTTCATTCTCCAATTTTATTTTCTTAATTGGTGATACATAGGATTCAGCAGCGACGTATAGCACAAACGAAAAAATAAATTCTGGTTGCTGGCATGATCTGTAGCTATCCATCGGAGGTGCAGACAACATCACGGCTCTTTGTTGTGATTTCATTTACGAAAACGTCAGCTCATATCGGCGTATTGGGCACCACGATTTTTTAATGCAGAAGTAAGCAGACTTGTTTCTTTTATGGAGTTGTTTTAGATCAATATTGCTATTTAAAATGTCCAAATAAGAAAAACACATAAGGATCCATGGGTATCATTGATTAGAACTGTATTGCAAACTCAAGCATATGTCTTCTTTAAATAAAATGTTCAAAGAAATATTTGCATTTTAGACCAGCAAGATTAATACATTCTGGGCTCCTTCTTTATGCTTGTGTTGGGTATTTTCTTCCAAGTAATCAATGGAGATGACAGAGATTCACTCCGAATACACTATCTCATGATACCACTGCTGCCAAGTAATAAACCTATTTTGCTGACTTATCTGCTATACCCTAAAAATTTAACGTACAGACTTTATTTGCGAGTTGTAAGTTAAAGCATTTTGGTTGTCTCTTCCACAATAAATGATGACGCCAATTGTTCCACATGCACTTCGGCTTCCCCTCATTTGGCTGCATTGATCCCGAGTTCTCCGAGCAGACGTTCCTAATTATCAAATGCATCACTTGTAAGTCCGGCCTCAAAGGATCTCTATGTTGTTTCTGTTGTACTTTGCCTACTAATACTGTGTCATTATCCACTACTTAGGACGGAGGGATTTTAATGCTTTAGCAGAGCACAGGATCGTATCATTCCTTTGGAGATATGTAGACTAAAATGCTAATGCTAATGACTGACAGTTTCTTATACCCAGTACGGATTTGTCTAAATTAGGGATGCTGCGATCCAGCTTTTCCAGTGCCAGTATGACTCTGATACTAAAGCTCTAAGTATCTGCCAATACTCGATACCAACAAATACAGTACAGAAACTAAAAACAGCATTTATTTTCTTAAAACAAAAATAAAATAAGAATAAACCAGATTCATGTGTTATGTAGCTGTAATTTAGTTTGCAAGTAATTACAGAACAATTTTGTATAAGTAAAAGTTCAGGAAACTAAAAACGCAAAAAGCATTTATTTTCTTAAAACAAAAATCAAATAAGAATAAACCAGATTCATGTGTTATGTAGCTGTTTGTATAAGTAAAAGTTCAAACCTTTTGACACTTTCTGGGCCAAACCAGTAAACAGTCTTATTACACCAGTTTATATCCAGTTTATATCCAGTTTATATCAAGTTTATATCAAGTTTCTGATCCTGCAAATTCTTTCACCAGGATCAGATCGTTGCATCCCTAGTCAAAATATTACAGATATGATGAGGAAGTATGCATTCTACATACTGTCATGGTAGAGTAAGAATTTTAACATTGTATTTTCACTATAATCAGATTCTATATTCTGATTCTATCTGCTTGATACTGAAAACAGTGTTATGTAAAGATGTAAACATATAAAGATATCAGATTTTGTTTCATTCACACATGTTTGAGTAAACCTTTATTAGACTGTCTACATCTCCCAAGCTTCCACATTGAGCATTCATATAGATGAAAAATGTAGCTGGAAAATGCAAATAAGTATAATTCAGACAAAGCTAGCTAAAATTATTGCTATAATGAGTAAAATGAAAATACTTTCAAATCAAAATTCCCTTTATTTATTGTATAACAGTCCTTCCATACTTAAAACTATTGTGTGGAAATATGGGGAAACACTTATAAATCAAATATTCATACATTTTTTTCTACTCCAAAAGGTTATCAGGATCATTAGTCATGCAAATTTCTATGCACCCACAAATATTCTTTTTGTTAAGCTAAAAGTACTTTTTGTTTTTTGATCTGGTTGACCTGAGTACAGCTGTAGTGATGTACAAGGCCTATAATCATATAATCATATCCTTCCTCCTTGTTTACAGGAGTTATTAGAGCAGAGAGAGTGAGTATAACCTTAGAAGAACAGACATCTTTAAAAAATGATAATAAGAACTACGAAAAAAAGTGACTGTGTTTCTATTAGAGGGGTTAGTGTATGGAACAACCTGAGTGATGATTTTAAAAAGTCTGTAGAAGCCTTTTAAAGGGTATAAAGCAATATGTTTTGAACACTCTAGAGCTCTGGAATTAATGTATTATATTTTGTCTCTCAACTTGCTGTTCATACGCTGCTTTTTTCTTGGAATACTGTCATTGTTCAATAGGGTTTGGCATTATAAGTACTTCAGCCTAAACCCTTTCAGTATGAGGTTGTAATCTATGGTTTTGCTGTTTTATTTATAAAGCACTTTTAAAAACAAGGTTTACAAAGTGCTGTACAAGCAGCAATGAACAATACAAGAAGCAAAATGAAAGAGCACACAGAAAGCACAAAAAAATACAATATTATAATAAATAACAAAATAAATAAATAATCAGAAGAAAAATAATTAAGGAATAAAATGAAGCTAAAACCAGCTAAAGGAAGGCCAACCGATAAAAATGAGTGTTAAGAAGTGATTTAAAAGATGATACTGATGGTGCAGCCTTATTTCCTCAGGCAGGTCGTTCCAAAGCCGAGGCGCAGGGACTGAAAAGGCTCGATCACCTTTCATCCGGAGTTTGGACTTAGGAACAGCCAGCGGGGACCTGCCTGAGGATCTAAGGCCGCAGCTCATATGGGGTTAAAAGTTCTGAAATATAACTTGGTGCTAGACCTAAACGAGCTTTAAAAGTGATCAGTAAAATCTTAAAATCAATTCTAAAACACACGGGCAACCAGTGAAGCGAAGCTAAAACAGGGGGAATGTGTCGATGTCTGTTAAGACCAGGAGGAGCCGAGCAGCTGCGTCTGAACCAGTTGGAGGCGGGAGATGGATTTGGTGTCAAGGCCGGAGAGGAGGGAGTTGCTAGACGAGACAAGATGAGCGCGTGGATGACTTTTTCAAGATCAGGGCGAGAGAGGATAGTTTTGATTTTGCTAATTGTGCGGAGGTGGAGAAAACAGGCCTGAGTAACTTTTTTGATGTGAAGGTGGAAGTTGTGGTCAGAGTCAAACATTTCTGGCAAGAGGGGTGATGTTGGGAGCGAGAGGACTGAGACTATTCCTGATATGAGAGGTGGACAGGGGGGGATTGATTAAAATGATTTCAGATTTGGAGCTGTTGAGTTGTAGGAAGTTCTGTGCCATCCACCTGGTCACGTCACTGAAGCAGTTTAACACAGCAGCCAGGCTCCCAGGGTCGTTTGGCCTCAGCGGGAGGTAGATCTGTGTGTCGTAAGCAGAGCAGCGGAAGGACACGTTATGGCGGCTGTAACGTGTCCTAAGGGGAGCATATATATAGAAAATAAAATGGGACCTAAAATAGAACCTTGCGGCACACCACAGGCAATGGGGGCAGAGGAGGAGGTAAAATTGCCTATAGTGACCGAAAAGATTCTGTCTAAAAGATGGGAAAAAAACCAACCAATCTCATCACAAACAAAGGGAACTCAACTTAAATATGCAGCGTTTGTGTGTTAAACATGTGTGAATGAAACAAAACACAACTCCGCGTATGTTTGTGATGAGGAAACACATAACACAGACCAGAAAATAGCAAAATATGGGCCCTTTAATATGAATACTGAGACATTAGTCATAGTTGATTAGTCACTTTTCCATATGCTCAAAGCTGTTTTACAATTTCATGCATAATTAATTCCTTCCATACACAGTTTGTGTAGGACAGCAAAATGCTTTGCCCGAAGACCTAACAGCAGTAGACACTGGTCTGTATGAGTTTCAAGCAACCGAGCTTCAAATTGGTGGACAAGCACAAACACTGAGGTCTATTTTTACCGTACAGCGCTCTACCTTCCATCACCGTTTAAAGCTAAGGACATTTTTGACAGTTATGACCTGTCTCCGTCTACAGCTTAATAGCTTTTGAAAGGTCCTTGAGATAATCCTGAATAATCCTCACTTTTCCTCACTTTTTTTGAAGCGAATATACTTGTTAGCTTATATTTCGCTGCTAGTGCCCAACCTCTGCAGCCTGTGATTAGAAATTGGAAATAGCGAGAGACCCAAATGGACAAAAGTGCTTGCAAACTGTGGGTAGACAAAGGCGGCTGGAGAGCAGATAAGAGGGAGAGGAGCAGAGGGGAGCAGAGAGGGGCTGCTGAGTGTGGAAGTTTGATAGAAGTGTGACCAGAAGCCCAGGCAGATTAGCCCTAATGAGCTGTGACTGGGCCGAGAGGGGAACAGACTGCTAATGCCACAACCATTGTCCCAGGATCCAACTGTTAGAAAAATGCTCTTACATGCATGTTGTGACACAAAACATCAAAGTCCGTGTGCCCTTGATTTGTTATTTGAATTCTCCATTAACATTCTGTAGTTTGATTTCTGTTGCATATATTTCATGAAGTATTTTTAACCTTTGCATACTATTCGGCATTAGCTTGACTTGACTTACAGGATGTCTACATTAACTTCTCATACCTACTTGTCTTACATTCATTTTGGCCTCTGTAAATTAAACCATGTCATCTGGAGCAAAGAAGTAAGACATTAGATGTATTTTTGTGTAACTTGCCATATTATGTTCATGAAAATTATACTAAAATGAATTTTGGTTTTGTTTTTATTCAGAAAAAATATAACAAAATCGTGAGTGAGCAAGACTGTAATTTCAGCCTAGAGGTAAACAAAATGGGAAACTACAGAAATGATCTACAGTATTGGTTGAAATGGGTCCTGTCTGGATGAACACAACAGAGTTTAGACTTCACTTAAAGAATATTAATTCTTAAAATTCTCAATTGAACACAGCAGCTCAAAAACTGCAATATATGAATTGGAATTGACAAAGTTTAAATGTTTAAAGTTTTGAACCATGTTAGAATGTTGTACTTTTGTAGTTCATTAGAGATTGGAAATTCAAATCCAAATGATTTTAGTGAAGGTATATGGAGTTTAAAAACACAGTGGAGAACGTCTTGTATTACACAACAAAACAAATTGGAACAGAGTGTTTTTAGATTGAGAGAAGGTTTTCTGTGACAATACTAATCAAACACAAAAAAAAAATCAATCAATTAAGTACTATCCCACCTTAACTGTTTGCTATTAACTGCATGTTTTTTATAGTATTTAACTTGTTTATATATTATTATTATTATATTAGCGGATGGGAGACTTTGAGAGGACGTCGTGCAGCTTCGTCCTCTCGGTTAGAGTCTGTTAGAGTCATATTTGGGATTCACGGTTATCGGGGTTAGTGTGGGACACAGTGCTTGAGGTGTGAGGCCCGGCGGGCGAGGGCCGTTCATGCCGCTTGTGACTTTAATAGATTTTTTTTTTTCTATTTCCTCTTTACCAATTATTAAAAATCAAGCAACTGCAGCTGTGACATGTGAATTTAAGGTATGACATCTGAAACAATAAACATGAATAAATGAATAACTATAGACATGTAAGAGAACAACATAAAGGTAAGACAATTTTAGTTTTATTTTTTCATAATGCAAAGGGTGAGGGTGATGTCTGGAGGGGCTTTAGTGCTGGTAGCCCTGGTTGTAGCGCTGGAGCACCCTCCTCTGCTCCTTCACTGTGGCAGCTCCTTTTGGGGGGCTGGGGGGCTGTGCTCTTTCTCCTTCACCTTTCTAGAGAGTTTTTCATTGTCTTTGTGGGTTACATCTCCACCAATTTCAAACGTTACTAATACTAATTATTATTATTATTATTAAACATGCGTGAATGAAACAAAACACAACTCTTCTGAGAAATCTCACTAAGATTGTAGATCATGTATAATATTGTATATATAAGATTGTATATATTAGTCTACAATTTTATTTTATTCTATTTTTAATATTTTTGAACAATACAGAGCAAACCTGGAACATGAATTTCCCCTTGGGGATAAATAAAGTTTATGTCTATGTCTATGTCTATGTCTAACTCTAGATATGTTTTTGATGAGAAAATACTATAACAAAGACTTTAAGCGCAATTAAGTAAAGTGGTCTATAATCCACAATCGTATCATTTGATGTTAAAATGAACTACACAACTTCCTAGCCTAGAAATAGCATCTCAGAACAAACTGACATTGACCTCAAAGGCTGTGCTCCCTGCCACAGATGCTCAAGCTCATGCACCAAAGACAAAGGATAAAAAGATCAAACATTTAAAAAAAAAAAAAGAGAGAGAAAAATAACCATCCGTTTCACCCTTATTTCTCCCACTTTGATGAAATATTGATGGGGCAAAAGCAGCGTGGGACATTTTTTACTTTCGGTTTGTGCGCGGATGTATATATTGGATTCTATGACACCAAGCAATGATTTTTCTGTGCAATTTACAAGAGACAAGTCGTCATGTGGTGCAAGAGGAGAGCTGTGCAGCGATGGCGCGAGTGTGTACGCTGAGTCAGAGTAATAAAGGACCGGCTGAGTGGCACTGGAGAGGAAAATGATCTCGCACAGAGCTACCACACTTCCAGACTTCACCGAATTTGTCAAACAGGAGACGGCAAGTTTGAAGAGAGGTGGCACTAAAACTGTAATCTGTAAGTAGCTTGTGGTGTACTTATGACGGCTGAATGCATGTCAGGACTGAGAGAACTGATGGAAGCACCTTGCTGCAACATCTTCATCTTCTCGTGAACTCCTCATCGTTTAACATTTTTAGTTTTTAGTTTGATCAGTTGGATACTCTATGTTCTTAGAGTGAAACTAGTCTTTGTCTTAGTCACTGGACGGATTGACAAACGGGTTCGTAAAGCCGGTCACATGATCGACTGTGAGGCATTTTTCACAGTGAGGGACAGGAGGACACTATAGAGGGTCAGAGGTGTTAATTCTCCAAGAGGTTCCTACAGCTCCACTCAAACAGTGAGAGATACAGGACTACATTCAAACCATGCTCCCTACAACTGTCCAACACACCCTTATGTAACAGATAACCCTCTTCTTATTTTGTTACGTATTTTGAATTTATTATTACCATTTATTACCATTACCGCGACCCAGGTGGATTAAGCGGGAGAAAATTGATGGATGGATGGATATTACCATTTATGTTTTGCTCTTTGTTATTATAATATATTGTGAGGGGTGAAGTATGCTGTGTCTAAATAATTATAAAGTCTAAAGGCCGCCACACGATACAGGAGAATTTGCCCAATCTTGGCTGTGATTTTTTTCTCTTTGAGTTCGGGGAGGTGTGCCCCGACTTTTTAGCAGTGTCACTGTCAGATCAGAACCACCAAACATCAGCAACGCCACGATAATAGTCAGTAAAACAGAGTGTCAGGGGCAGTGGAGTGACAGACACAGAAACACAAGATAAAAAAGCGAAAATAAAGACTTTGTTATTTACCTCTCGTAAAGTGGTGAATTTAAAGTACAGAATCTCATCCACATTATCCATAGAAATCGACCTTGGCAAATAATGACATCCAGTCTGGTGTTTTTTTAAAGTAAAAAGTGTCTGTTTACAGCGCGCAGATCGAGGTAAAGCTGCAGATTAGAGAAAGTGACTCTACTCCCTGTGTACTTTATTGCCTATCATTTATGTTTTAAAAATCATGTATCTGAAATATTGCACCACATTTCAAAAATATTAATAACACAATTTGGGCTTGTATCTAAACTCGAAGTGCAGAGCTATGATCTTTTGAACATTTAAGAGTCTCAAAGGGAGTGGTTTTACTGTTGACAAGAAACAGCTGACGCGAATCTGCGCTCACACGTTTATAGCCTGTGGTCTGCAGCCATCTCCCGCTGCAGTCTTTGTGACTGGAGATTTTAAGTCTCATAAGGTTCTCCTAGTGTCTCTGGTGTGCACTTTTTGTCACATGTTTAAAAATCGTTTAAGACTGAAAAATCCTGTAGTGTGTAGCGGCCTTAAGTTTCTGTTTGTCAGTTTTCTACTCGCATTGACCTATATGCTCCAAAACAAATAATAGCAAAGCATGACAGCTGCAGAATACACGATACTGAACAATGTGCAGGTTCAAATGGCCCATTTTAGTACAGGTCAATATTTTGTTCTGTTTTGTTCAGATTAAACCATGAACTTGTAATTTTTAGACTTGGCATTTCCTTTTCAGCAATCATCCCACCAAACAAGCTGCCTTCATATAGTCCTATTTTCTACCCAACTGGCTCTCAGACCACAACCACTCAGTGACACACACATTTATATAGGTAAGGCGGCTGAAGTGTCTTGCCCAAGCTCATAACCTCCTCCTCCCTGTTTAGAAGACAACAGCTACAGCCTGAGCACCATGTTGCATTTCGCATCAACTATTTGCTTGCAATCCACGCGTACATCCTCACAGACCATTAATGAATCGCTTCTAGATTAGGCTATATTTTTAATTTCTTTCAAAAAATGTAATTTAATAGGCAGCAGGTCAGGAGCTTAACATGATTTGGTTAAACAAGCTCTCATGGACCGTTGACCTTTGCTCAGCTAAATCAGTCCGGTCTTTCATAAAAGCTATTAAATGAGAGCTCAATTTCAGCACTCTGCCGCCCGCTTACAATCATGAGTAAGTCATTTGGAGCATTATACAGCAGGGTTCTGGCTTTAGCAGCTAAATTGTTCCATTTAGACAGAAGGGAATGATGACTCATTTAGCTCTGAAAAGGCATTAGATAATCATAGAAAAATACTGTCTCAAAATAGCCGTTTGTTTTGAGAAAAGTGAGGTCCCGTTGCATGAATCGGTTACTCAGCGGGTTGCCAGATCGGTATCCTTTATCGTGAGTAGTTGCCATGGTGACCGTAGCTAGGTAACGTGAGAGTAATTAGCACAAGACTGTAGAGTTTCACACCGACCTGCTCCCGGCGTAGTGTGGGCTCCGTTATTTGGCTACAGCGTCCCAAACGGCTCCAAACAAACAGTTATCTGATCTCATCTCGGATTCGGAAATACTGATCTTTCAAAGTTACGATGGAGCAATTTTGGAAATGTTTTTCGATAGCTGCACCATAGTCTGACACAGAAAGCTGAGTATCCTTTTGTATGGATGAATAAAGTTTGTCCACACTCAGTACATGCAAAACATCAAATGGCCAAAGTGAAGATCAGTTTACACATGAATGCACTATGTAACTTTTCTATTGCTGGGTCCACCACTTGATTGTCTTTGTCAGGAACTTTCTACAATTTTGGGGTGACCAGATTATCAAAATAAAGAAGCGGGACGTCCCTGGTTTGGCTTGGTTGGTAATAAAACAAGTGCATAATTGAGGAAAATTGTAAATTGGCACTACTGTAAGTCAATATAGTCCTGCTTTATTTGTTTTTTTGTCATTTTAAGCAGCTTTTCTGTATTTTAGCTGAACAAATGACTGTCGATCCCTCTGTTTACTGGTGGCAGGTCTATATTTGTCTAAAATATGGACACCAGGGATATTTCTTGTATAAAACTGGTACAAATCACAGGTTTTGGATAAATCTACTTCAACAGGGGACACAGGGCTGATAGTTTGGACTGTCCCAGGAAAATATGCACGTCTGGTCACCCTACACAGAATACCATTAAATTTATTGATCTTCACGTAGACAAGCAGGTAAAAACACCAGATCTGTGGAGAAGCAAGCTGGCTCACAGTAAGAATGTATGTTTTTTAGATATTTTGAGGGAAAAAAGGGGAGAGCACCTCATGAGGACAAGCTGGTGGCAGAACCTTTGAGTTTTGCTTTGCGTTGGGAAATCAAATTGTTAAACAGTTGAGAGTTTTGACAATGTTTCTCTATAACTTTGAGAGCTAAAGCAAATGTTGAAATGAGGTTAACCTAAAACTGACGGGAATCTTTTTTTCTTATGCCAACTTTTATGAAAAAAATAAAATAAAAAATGTGCATGTGTCTGGTCTACATCTTCTCATATTTCTCATATTTAACCAATGGAAACAATATTAAAAATGAATAAATCTGATCCATAACCATCTGCTTTATAATGGCCAGCATAGATTTGTTAAACATCTGCTGAATCCAGTGATGAGAAAACAGTCCATCAGTCCATAATTTATGTATCCTTTGTAGCTAGCTAGATAAACATGGAAACCAGAGTGGCCTTATATATTCACTACTGTCCACACTATGCACCGCACAATGAACTCCAATCTATACTTATTACACTGTGGGAACAAATACCCTAATTATAAAATCAATCAGTCGGCAATTAGTGAGATGCACTGAATTAAACTTTCATATAGCCAGCAGTCATTTGGAGCGCCAATGTGCAAAGGAATAATGAGTATCTGCAGTCGAGCTAAAACAACATATTTTATTCATGACAGTGACAAAATTAGAATTGAAAATCATCCCTCAGCGTTACCATATTCCCCTTAGTATTCAGACCAGAGTACTCCCTTGAGGTTTGACGCCAGAGAACGTGATCCGGTAGATAAAAGTGGACTAAAAGAGTTCTCAGCAAGAATTTATGGGGGAAAAATGACTGAAAAACTTGTTTAGAATGAGGCTGGGTACAGTATACACAGGAGTACAAACAGGACCAGTCAGATGGATGGTAGTTGTGTTGTTTTTTGCTTTGTGTTGTTTTTCTTGATACAGAAATAGATATGAGTGAATCTGAATCATGACAAAAGAAGTGTCCAAAATAGAAAACTGATCACTTCAAACCACACTTCCTCTGGTTCCAGTTTTTGGGTTTAAAATATGGTTACGGACATTAGTGACCACGTAGCTGGGTAGCTTCCCCGTTATGTCTTTAAACTTTTAATATTTGAATCTTTTGGAAAGTTTATTGGGAAAAAATTAATGGCAAATTGACTTTCGGGACTTTTGAGCTCCGTAGGCTCCAGTTTTCACCTTCCTCTGAATGGGGTGGTACCTGGGGTGGCCATTTAGATGCTACTGGAGTCATTTTTGCTACTCCTGACCACTTCCTACGTAAACCCAGCCCTGTTTCACAACTTTCCTGTTCCTGTTACAACTCTTGAATATTTTTTGTTGTTGCAAAAAAGTAAAAGTATTCATGACAGTGACAAAATTAGAATTGAAAATCATCCCTCAGCGTTACCATATTCCCCTTAGTATTCAGACCAGAGTACTCCCTTGAGGTTTGACGCCAGAGAACGTGATCCGGTAGATAAAAGTGGACTAAGTGGACTGTACAGTATACACAGGAGTACAAACAGGACCAGGACCAGTCAGATGGATGGTAGTTGTGTTGTTTTTTGCTTTGTTTAGTTTTTCTTGATACAGAAATAGATATGAGTGAATCTGAATCATGACAAAAGAAGTGTCCAAAATAGAAAACTGATCACTTAAAACCACACTTCCTCTGGTTCCAATTTTTGGGTTTAAAATATGGTTATGGACATTAGTGACCACGTAGCTGGGTAGCTTCCCCGTTATTGTCTTTCGGAAAGTTTATTGTGAAAAAATTAATGGCAAATTGACTTTCGGGACTTTTGAGCTCCGTAGGCTCCAGTTTTTTGCCTTCCTCTGAATGGGGTGGTGCCTGGGGTGGCCATTTAGATGCTACTGGAGTCATTTTTGCTACTCCTGACCACTTCCTACGTAAACCCAGCCCTGTTTCACAACTTTCCTGTTTCTGTTACAACTCTTGAATATTTTTTGTTGTTGCCAAAAAGTAAAAGTATTGCCGTACCGCCGTACAAAATGCAACAAGTTATCCGACCATAATCAAATCCCCAAACTAGGCTGCAGCTTAAGACGTATAAAATCTATGCCCAAATAAAACCCAAATAACCTTTTAATGGCGGCGTTATTATGATATGGTTAAGGATGATGAGGCAGTTCCTTGTATTTGTGCATAACATCAGGCAGACACTTAACTGTCATTAAGTCAATGCAGTTTCAAAACAACACATTACCATTCCCCACACGGCCGCGGGGAGAGTGAGGGGGAGATTGATAACATTCATTTAGTCACATTTAGGCGCTTGCTCAAGGGCACTCCGAAAAGCATTGGAAACTTTACAAGAAACTTTTCAAAGGATCTTTTAGTGGTCAGAATTCTGATGACTGTAGTTTAAGGTAGAGCCAAAGGAAATCGTGTAAAGAATTTTAATGCGTCGTCCAATATTGATGAAATCCAATATTGATAAAGTCTAATATTGATGCAGTCCAATCCAAAGTGAACTTAAAGAGGAAGTAAAACACATCACACAATGTTGTTACGTTAAAAATGAAAATAAAATTGCAACTCAATTAAGCTACACAATAGACACACAAAATGGCTTTGACTGTGACCCATTTCAATAGAAGTAAAACTAAGCAGGTTAATTTGAACTTGAAAAATCTGCACTAGAAAAGGCGCAACACAACAGCAGAGAATGAGTCAAAGCTATTCATTCAATTTAAAAAGCCATTTGTTTTTGTTTGTGTCTTTTGAGTTTACACCAGCTGTTTTATTCAAACATTGGCTTTTCTGTAACTTTTCTGTTGCCATTTCCTTACTGATGCTTTTATGTTGTTTTTTTGTCATTCATTGGTTTAATACTGGATTTGTATGGCTGGGTTTCAGATGACATCACAGCATAATATTTAATACAGATGGGGAGCAGCTCAAGTGAATACAGAACAATGTTATTAATAGGGAAATCTGTCTCTTGCCCCCCGTCTGAGAGTATGACAACATCATAAGGCATCCAGAGGCATAACGGCTTCATGGAGGTCTTCATTCAAAAGGGCTACTCACAAGTGCCAAGAGCGGTGGAGAGACAATCAACTCCACAAGAAACAAATGCAACATGGACGTGGTCAACCGGTGCAAGCAGTGACAGAGGATATGCCATTATTCTGAAATGGACCACCTGAACATCTCTGAAGGCATCCGGAGGCATAACAGCTTCATGAAGGCCTTGAGCAGTGGAGAACCAATCAACTTCATAAGAAACAAATGCAACATGGGTGCTTCAAGGAGGACAAGGTGAATCAGTCCAAGCAAAACAATTACCGTATTTTTCGGACTATAAGGCGCATCTAAAATCATGACATTTTCTCAAAAATCCACAGTGGCCTTATAATCCAGTGGCCTTATGTGTGACCTTTGGTTGTGTTTAACCTCCAACCCATTTGATGTTGTCCACATTAGTCTAATAAGGTATTAGTGGGCGAGTCAGGAGGAGTAATGTTGGCCACACATATAGGGCGACTGTGCAACATACCGGTAGTTCTGCCGTGTGCTGTACAAGGACCCAAAATGCACCTGTTAAGAGACATGCACCATGCAGATTTCAGCTTTTGTATTTTTGTGTTAAAACTGAACAATGTTGAGAGGGATCCGGGCATGTTTGATGCCCAAATCACCAACTGTTAAACTTGTATTTTTGTGTTAGCTACAAGAGAGTTATTGCAAATTACCTGAATAAAGTTCGATTTATCCAACACGTGTTTTGTTTCTCTTATTGTGCCTTATAATCCGATGCTCCTTATGTGTGGACAATGACACAACTGACATATTATTTGATACTGCGCCTTATAATCCGGTGCACTTTATAGCCCGAAAAATATGGTACACAAAAAGTAGAAAGTTCAGAAAGGAGGCCCAGAAAGAAGCCCAGATGGATCAACAGAAGATCCTTCCAGACCTACTAGTAACTGCCAACTTGTTCATGAGACTCTGAGGAATGAAGGTCTACGCTGATACACTATTGATGCTATACAACAACTACTTCGACCTACAACTTTAAATACTGTAAGATTGAAATGCTTAACCCAACACAATCATATTACTTAAAATACAAGGTTCAAATTCATAAAGAATAATCAATAAACATCACTAACATCGTTCGAAAGCTCGCCTTGCAGGAATAAAACAAAAACTGGATCCCGTGCAGCAGTTAGCGGCGTACTTTGAGAGCACGCCTGCCTTTAAAGTTATCTATTTCTGTACATCAAAGTGTGAGCATCCCCTCCCCAGCCCGCACTCTCCACGTGGTCGTCACTTCCTGGCCCAGTGGCTTCAAAGTCCAACGCTGTCTAAAAAAGCGCACGAGATATAAGCGCAGCAGCGAAACCAAGAACCTCGATAGATCTGGTTCTCAATGCATAAAGGCATGTAAATCGGGCAGCTGCGAGAGGACGGAGTAAAAGACATGCTAATAAGGTGCGACTCAAACGGCTAAACATCGAAAATGGCTTTGAAAAGGAATGGGCTCTGTAGCATGATTAAAACAACACTCCTATGCTAATATGGGCTCTGAAAATCACTGAAAAAAAAGGAAACTAATTCAGATTGACAGTTTGTGGATAAAAAGGTTTTTCAGCAAAGACATTTTCATTTTAATATATATATATATTTTGTTTTAAACAGAGCATACATCAACATCCACACAATTTAAACTTATATCATCACAAATTAGAAACCAAACTTGCTCAAATATTACTAATTATAATAATATCTGTACCTGTCGCAGCATTTTTGTTGCTTTTTTAGTCCCAGATTCTACAGAAAAATGTGTATTTGTAACGTCCCATAGAAGGTGACGTCATCTGGCAAAATAACATGTCAGATCTGCGGAGAAGTGAACCCGCTCATAGTAAGAATGCACGTTTATCGAGGCAATTCGGCGCACTTGTTATTAACCCTCCTCCTGTGTTAGCTTTTTATTGCCATCTTTAGTGTTAAAGGTCGGTTTTGACCCATGTCCTAAATCAGCTGTTAAATAAACTAAAAACAATCATCTAGCATCAGATTTGTTTCTCATCTCTTGGTTTCCTTGTTATGCTTCCTTTTCCATGTAAATGTTGGTTTTAATGTCTTTGGTTGGAGCCTCAGCCCTTTTTTTTGTCAGTTTACCCTCGATTTCAATATAACGAAAATGGTAAAATCTTTAGTATAAACATAAAATGAAAATCAGAACCTGCCAATGACGACTCTTTTTAATGATAAAGACATGAAAAGCAATGACGACTCTTGATGTCACTGACTCATCACAGCAAATGTTGTTGTGTTTTTGATGACATTTGTATCAGATGCCCTGCCACATACATCAGGAGACTCTGAGCTCCAACAGATCAGTAACATCTTTGGTGTTTATATTTATGTTGTTATATTTATATTTATGTCATATTTATGTTTATATTTATGTTTATATTTAAATTGAGAAAGAGGCAAAATTGTATTTTTTTTAAATAAATATGATATAGAAAGATTGACAGGTTTAATGCCATCCTGTGGAACATCCCAAGCAAAACAATAACATCTCCTTGGTGATGGAGCTCCCACTGGAAAAGTTACACAGCGCAGCTTTAACTCATGTTACTATTTTATCCCAAAAGCTTGATTAGATTTGGTGGTGTGAACAGGAAATATGCACGATTTAACAGTACAACTACAAACTTTTCTCCATGGAGATGTTATTGCTTTGTCTGAAATGTTTCACAGCCATTCTCCATGGAGATGTTATTGCTTTGTCTGAAATGTTTCACAGCCACTGGTATTAAACCTTTTTATCTTCTTCAAAACCAGACCAAGTTACAGGTCAGATCTGTGGAGAGGCAATCCCGCTCACAGTTAGAATGTTGTTTTTTCTAGATGTTTTTGAGCTATAAAACCAGCTGTAATTGAATAGATGTAAGTTGTGAGTTGCTTAATGTCACACTGTGGAACATTTCTGGCAGTAAACAAGCAGGTGATGGACCCGCAACCGAAAAATGACACAGTACACGCAGTATTTTGTGAGTCGTAATTCCACCTGAGTCAATCATTTGGGTAAAAGTAAAAGGGTTTTGTCACATCACCTCTGCTGAGCTGCTTACACATATATAATATCAGTCTCATTTGAATTCTAGTGGAGTCTCTGTGGTTGACGTGCCAGTGGCGGCACAGTGGGGGCAGATTTGTTGTGCTCCAGCAGGTGCCAGTGCTGTCGTCAAACAAATGGCTTTAAATGAGCAGCCATCATTACCTGGCATCATCGCTCAAAAGAATATTACCTTTCAGCGCGCCAACAGACAGAGCAATAAACCAGGCCTGTGCCCGGGGAGGGAGGGAGGGGAGTGTGGAGGGAGGGGGGAGGGAGAATCTCAAGTGAATAAAGCCATAGTGTTCTGAACATCTATTTATACTCAAGTGCACAGAGCTGCAAGGGACAAAAATGTGACTTCACGTGACGACAAATTTAACTACAACTAAATATTATTAAGGAAAATACAATGTCAAGCAAAGAAATATGTCAATTTTGAAACAATGCAGCACTTTCTTAAATGTAACTATGATTTATCTGAAGGATATTGAATGCATCTCAAAATATTACAGTGATAATATCTAAGTAGCTTTAAGTTAACTTTAAAGTACGTGTTTATAGCGTACTGCTACTAAAGTACTAAAGTTTTAAGGTGGTTTGGTGCTTGAGCTGAATTCAAAGTATGCAGGCGCCATCTGCTAATAACAGGCTGGGCAGGGGCACTGGTTGAAGCATGAGTCAAATGCAGTGTACAGAATATACAAAATGTACCTCAAATGACTTTATTTTACCCAGTTTGCAGTGGTCCGAACTTATTCCTCACTTCTCTTGGCGTAAGAGCTGCTTATACAATATATCTGTTCTGGGGCAAGTAGCTCAAATACATGGAAACAATCCGTCCGTTTAACATAATATAAACACATTTATATTTATGCCCCCAGTACTCAACAAAGACCAGTGATTAAAGATGGTTGTATAGGCCACTCTAAGCTTTCCTTTTAGTATTTAGTTCATTTCTGCCTCTGCCTGTGCTGACGATGCCTGGTGACAGAATAGTTTTCAGGTTATAATGATGACAGTTGTGATGTGACAGTTTGATGGATGTTTTTTTCCCAGTGAATGCTCTTGATGGCACCAGTGCAGTTCATGTTATTAGCTGTGACTTTAACACAGCTCAGTGTCAGAGAGCAGGCAGCTGTCACCCCACCCCACACACTCAAACCACCAATCATCCTCATCACACTCTTTATTAAATATGAAAATTGTGTTCCTGTAAAATTCCCAAACAAAGAATTAGAGAAGTGTTCCGTTTGCCACCCACACTTGTGCTGGTGAACTATTACAGGAGCAGTTTTCAAAGTTCATGAAGTTCATGAAGTTCAGCACATTTAACTTTTAAGCAGTAACAAAATGTTGGCTAACAGATGGGTGCCATGGTTAAATTTATTGCATTTCATTGAAAATGGAGTGTAATAAGTAGTATTGCTTCTTGTAATTCTTCTTGAAAATGCACAAATCACTCCAAATACAACTTCTATAGGGGGAAACAACTATAACAAAGTTAAAAGTTGATATGCAAAAATATGTCGGCTTCAATAATACTATGTATTACTGACCATGATCATGATCATCTACCCTCCCAAAAAATTCAAGTTGAACAGTGGAAATGCACAAACAGTGCCTGTGTATACAATTAAATAGAAGCACATTTGTACTTTGTAAGCAGCACCAGAACAACTGCTGCAAAGTAAATACACTATTCACTTATATCAACTTGATTTATAATATACTACCTGCACACAGACTTTCCCCTTTGTTTTGTGAGACCCCGACTGAACAACTTAAAGACGATTTGATCATAATTAGAAGGCAGGAAACGTCTCATATTTAAACACATTAGTGTTAGTATCACATCTGAGGTAAACACCCCACATTTATTACACACAAGGGCTGTTTTGATGTCGTTTTTCTCCCTTTCTCCTCTAAACCATGAAATCAGATGCGGACTGCGGTGCTGGGAAGCCCCCTCCTGGCTCTTAAGCTGTCTCTCAGTATGGCATGTTGTTTCATCATTACTTTGCCAAGAAAATGCTGTAACCCGCCGTGATCCGACTGGCTAAGAAGATGAAGCGATGGTTATTAGAGCAAGTTCACTGAAGCAGGGCTGATAGAGAAAGTTCTTGTCTTTTTGAGTAATGGCCTGCATACAATGGGTATTGATGGGGGAAGTCTGAACCAACAAGCTGTAAAGTTGTATAAATAACAATTTGCAAAGAGGAGTTGTATAATTCAGCAGTGCTCAGCAGCGAGTGTACAAGCAAGTGGACTTACACTTTCAGTTCTAATGATCATGAATACTTCTCATACCTACACGTTGGTGATTAGTTGCCAGTGATGTTTATGTTCTTGATGGAAAATGCAGAACAATTTAGTTTTGTTTTTTAAGTATGGGAGCTCAAACCCGATATCAGTGCACATAGTTTAGTATCTAGATTTAATTTTTTTAATTTTTTTATTTCTTGCAGCACTTTTAAATCATAGCAGAGTAACTTACACATAATTGATAATGCCACATATATAGCTAGCTAATATACGTTCACTCTGTTCCACTAAAGAAGCAAATGCAAGTACAAGCACATTTACATTACATTCCTTCACATATTTCATACCTTTACACAACAAATTGCTCTATAGCCATGGATACCCATCTTAAAGGTGCACTGTGTAACTTTATGGTTGGGGGGTTTTTGGATAGGTATTTTAAAACAGCTCTACCTTAAATTCTTGGTGGTTTTATAGCTCAGAAATACCCAGAAAAACACCATAAACCTAGAAAAATGCCATACTTTAATACCATACATTCCAGACAAAGGAATAACATCTCCATGAAGAAAATCATATGACGGAGCCTCCTCTAGAAAAGTTACACACAACACACCTTTAAAATACTTTCCTTGACGGCTGCCCATTTCTCATCTGTACTGTGCCCTACATATTATGGATTAAAACAAACTTTATCCAGCACAAGAAACAAGGTGACACCGTTCTCAACAGGTGCATGCATTAAGGTCGTCCATAGATTTTTTTATTTTTTTCATTCTCCCTAGATAATTTATCCAAGAATATTTATAATGCCACTGCATCTTAAAAGGATTTACTATTTACTGATCTATGTTATAATGATAATGTTGTTTCCTCATCATAAACACGCCTAGAGTTGCGTTTTGTTGCATTCATACATGTTTAACACTCAATTCAATCTCTATAACGGAAAATATTTTTGTTCCACCTTGTGATGTCATATAGAAATACAGGAAGTGCTGCACTGTGTTTTTAAACTCCATACACCTTCACTAGAATCATTTGGATGATTTGAACCCTTGAATTGTCAGTCTTTAGTGAATAAAAGGTCAAAACTTGAAACTTACCACTTCATGAATAGAGCACTTTGAGCTTCGGAGATGTAGACAGACTAATAAACAACCAGGATTACTCAAACACGTGTGAATGAAACATAATACAACTCCAGATGTGGTTTTGAGGAGGTAACAGCTTTATAAGGTGGCTAAAAGCTCACAGGAGTGCATTTTGCGTAATATAAGTCCTTTCATGTATTTAAATAGGTACTTGTTAGAATAACCATCAGCTTCCAGGGACTTTCTATAGTAGTATAATCACATTTTCTTAGTCATACCTGTCTTTATGTAATCTTTCTTGAAGGAGCGGGGCTCGAATTGACATTTCCCGCTCCACCTGTTGATCTATGGGCAGATGTGTTGCCATGGAGACGGCGAGGGGAGCGAAAACGGGGGCAGCGCTCGCGAAAAACTGGGTCTAGCGTTGGAAGCGGCGGTGGCGTCCACGTTTGATCCTCCCACTAGCCTTTGTGGCCCCGTGGTGAAATGAATAGCTTATTTATTGTGATGGAAAGCCCGCTGATCGAGGTCAATAACGGGGAGAGCGCGGAGAGAGGGCGGAGGCAAGATGGAGGAGAGCTGATGGATATTAGATGAGTGATATTCTGAGTCAAGGTTGAACAAGTGTGAAATGGTGTTGGAGCACTCAAAGCAAGCGTCTATAAAGTGTCTATTCAAGGCTTTCAGCTTCCAGTTATATCCAACATTTTGAGGACTTTTTAGCTACAGTTGGTCTATTTTCATGATTCACTGCTTTTATCTTTCCTGTATTTTTATTATTTGTATTATTTTGTCCATTGCTCTGTTGACTGCATTCATATGTGTTCTGTAAAGCGTCTAAAAGCGCTATATAAATAAAATGTATGAGTATTAGTTTGTTTGAAATTGTTCACCACTATGGCAAGCATCCTGATTTGTCATCAGTCTGAAAATACTGCAGACACCCAGTGGAAATGAAGGAAAAAAAAACAATTGTACAAAAATAATTTCATATTTTGGCTGAAAAGTGAGAATTTCTAACATGGTGATTACAGATGCTTTTGGGAAAAAAATGTATTACAATACCAAAATGGCAAAGAAAACACTTTTTTGACGATAAAATTTCAGGTTTTTTTTGTTTTTTGTTTTTGTTTTTTACACAAATTAATAGTGGTTAATGTTACACTTATACAGAGCTTGGGATTATGACGTCAAACAACAAAGAATTCTCAGAGCTTGAAGTAAAACTGCCTTCTTTTTCAACTGGTAGGCTACAAGACGACCAAGATATGTTTAAATTTTAAAATTAATGTTTGTTTTTCTGTCCTTTTTCAGAAAAAAAATCAAATTGTCATAAAATGTAGCTTATATCAAGGTTATAGGAAACGGTTTTGGGTTATTACAGCATAAGCAAACTAAAAAAAATCCGCTGAATGCTCAATTTTGTCACATATAAGCAGTAAACAATATTTGTGAAATAGCATCATTTGTTTTACAACCTTCTCAGGGTAATTACAACTACCACAGCTTTTCTATATCTGTGTTCACTCTATTGTTGTAGGTGATGAATATGTTAGAGTCTGTATTTTTTAGTTTCGATTGCCACTCTTTGCTCTGTCATGTAAACCTTTTCACATCTACAGCAAGACAAAGTGTTTCACATGAGCAAATAATAGGTTTTCTGCACAAAGTTTTTGCTGTGAAGTCGTATACAGAGTTATGAAGTTTGTATTTGTGATTGAGCGCAACAAAACAGAGTCAGCCCCTTCTTCAGATGTTGGATGTACACAGTAGAACCATTGGTACACTACACTATTGCTTACTAAAGTATTATGCAGCGAGTTGCAAAGATAGAGGAGATCAATGCAGCTGCTGTGATGGGAGTTGAGTAGAGAGAGAATGACAGATCAGCAGCAAATGAAGAAACAGACAGTATCAATCTGTACATGTTTAACTGCATTTAAAATGTCAAGGTCCTGCTCCCAAAATATATTCCTTTTTTCTCATAAATGACTGCTTGTATGTTCAGATGTCAAGGCACTTTTTATGTTATAATTTTCATGTTTTAAACTGCAATATTCATATAAAACGACATAATAAAAGAAAAAAAATCAGCTGACGTCTACATTAGAAACTGCAGTGCCCAGTGGGAGCAAACTTCACCGTAAACATTATCACAACTAACAGACGGTAACTCAGACGGAAAGCTGCACATGAGAGGCACTGGTTATTTGCACCAAAAGAACGATGCAACACTGACAAATCCTGGTATCACTGATCAAGACAATAAAATAAAAAAAATAAAAGTACAGATCAGCAGGTGTATGGGAGATAAAACAGGGGCTGATCGGTGTTATGGCGTCTTGAGAATGAACACACGAATCACGCCAATCACAACTTGGAGGAGTAAACGGGAAACAATTTGGAAACTACATGGTTAAAAGTTCTGAAAAGATGAAATAAGTCTGTTTTAATATAAAAAGTTTCAAAAGGAGCACTACCTGGACCTCCAGAGGATAATACACAGCAGAAAAAACACAGTGGTGTCTTCGGGAAAGGGAAGTCAGTTTAAAGATGCAAAAAACCCAAGGCACTCACCGGTTAAAATAAAATGCCTTTATTAATTTACGGCATGTCAAAATGGACAACTTTAAAAGTCCCGACGTGTTTCAGCCTATGCCTTGGATTTTTTGCATCTTTAAGTCTGTTTTAAGTTTCCAGGTGTAATGAGTAATTCAGTTGAAAGAGATGTTAGATTTGCCGTTGAATCCAGGCAACAGGTGACTACACTGTGCTGTTGCGCCAATGGGCAAGACACCCCCGTTACCTTGTGTGAAAGCCGTGACTGTGTTATTGGTTGTGATTGAAGATGCCATTGTCACAGAACAGCAGTCACCCTTATGTCTGTTTGTCCCAGGGCAACTGTGGCTTGATACTAACCATTTGAATTTTGTATTGATATTACACCAAGTATTGAAATAGATCTGAAGTATTAATACTGACAAAAATGACGTGAATATGACAGAATTGTAAATTGAATTGAAATTGAGAATTGAAATTTTTGTAAATAGTCGATTTCAGAACAAAAGTAAGACCACGTGAAACAATAATTGAATGAAAACATTAACATTTACAAACATGACCCAAAGCCATAATATTTCATTTTCTCTGTCATTTCCACATTTCCATAAAAGTGCGTATGACAGATTATGAATCTCTAATTATGACTTTGGTAGGATTATAACTATTGTAAATATAAATATAGTTTTACACCAATCAAGAAGTAATTTGTAAAGAAAAGTTGGAAAATTGTTGAAAATTACAGGAAGTAGAACGACAACTTTTGAATCTTATCCAAAAGTTGATACAATTTACACACAAGAAACAATTTTATTATTATTTGACATTTTAAACATTATTTCAAGAAAATAAATGTGTTTTCTTATATTTGTATTTGTCAGATAATAATTTCTGTGTACATTAGGGGAGTTTTTCTATACTTAATAATAGTGGAATTACTGTGATTTTGCGATTTCCAACCAGAAAGTAAAATTTTAAACCAGAAAAATAACCAAATTGAAAAAAACAGGTGTGAATTTTTTTTTTTTTTTTTTTTATTTTTTGCAGAAATGTTAAAAGTAAAATTTTAAACCAGAAAAATAACCAAATTGAAAAAAACAGGTGTGAATTTTTTTTTATTTTATTTTTATT